>WBMY01008398.1:169100-197443 GCA_013397315.1 Donacobius atricapilla
CTTTTCTCCCTCCACAGATATGCAAAGGTCTAAAACCAGTCAGGTGTGCTAATGCCTGGTTTACGAGCCTTACATCATTCCAGACAACAGTCAGACAGCAGAGTATACAGGCTTCACTCAAACAAACAAACCAACATATTGAAGGCCAGCCTAACTTCCACTCACCCACATCCCAGCCCCTGCTCACCTGCAATCCAGCCCTTTGGGAACGGGACACTGCTTTGGTCTTGGTCTTCCCAGAGTCCTTGCCAGCTTTCCCACCAGCCTGGCAGTGCCAAGAGAAGAGCAGGAGCTGACGTCCCCCACCGCGCATGCGCCCCACTCGCCCCCCNCCGCGGGCGGGGCGGCTGCTCTGCCCCAGCGACAACCAATGGCGAGGCGGGGAGGGGCCAGCCGCGAGCCGCGGGGGGCAAGAGACCCCGCCTCCCCTTAAAGAGACAGGAGCGGGTGAAGGTGGGGGTGTCTGGGTCATGTCGCCCGCGATTTGGGGGCTCCCTTCGCCTCGGCGCCGGCGGCCTGTGTTGGGGATGGGGCTCCGTGGGGTCACCGGCGGGAGAGGCCCTGCCCAGAGTCACTGCACTTATTTTCCCGGGGTTCTGTATCGCCAGGTCCCGCTCCGGCACCTCGCCTCGCCTGTGCACTCAAATCGCCCCACAGCCGCCGCACTGCTGGGCAAGCTTTCTTTCCACAGTGGAGTTAATTGGCTTTGTTTGCAAAGCGCCTCAGGAGCAGCCTGAAGGAGATTATGTCCCGGCTTTGGCATGAGGCGCTATTACACTGCGTTAGCGAGGAAACGAGGCTGCTCAGAGGCGTCAAATAAAGCTCGCATCAAGTCAAGATTCCGGGGGTGGGGAAGTGCCAGCAACTACACGCGTGCACTGATTTTTATTTTTACCTCTACCCTAAGCAGAGGATACGCCAACAGCTAGTGCCACCCAGTCTCAGACCCTTTTGTGTCGCCGAATATTTCACAAACTACAGTTAAAAGCAGTTTATCATCAATTCTGCCCAAGTGTAAAAATTAATGCAGTGCAAATTTCCTCACCTTGGGCATTTCGAATCCCTCCCTGTGTTTCCCTAAAATGAAGACTTAACACGCTTGTTTTTTCGGGGTGCCTTTTTCAGTATGTTACCATTTATCCTCAGAGCTCAGCTGAGGGTGTTCTTGGTTAATCCAATTCTTCCAACTTCAAAAAAGTAAACATTCACTGTGCTCTTCCAGAACACTGTATATCTGTATCATCTGAGAGATTCGCTGTTCATCTGTGAGCATGCAATGAGCTCAGGGAGAAACCTTGGCTCTTAGATGGCTGAATAGCTCTAGAGGGAAGACGAGCTGGATCTACCAGGCTCTTCACCAATCTGGTCACAAACCCACCACTTTGGTAGGTGTAGCTTGTATTTCCTCTGCCTTGATATTGAAGAGTCCGGAGCACAATGAATACTCTTACAGCCATTTAATGGGAAGTAGAGCTGAGGACATAAAGTTCTCATGAGGATTCTGTCCTCGCCATAACTTTTCCCATTTATTCAGGTGTACCACAATCGAAGTACTCAGAGCTCTAGGACAGGAAGATCTGTCCTGTCCCTAGAGCTTCACTTAAAGGTCTTTCGAGCTATCCACGCAAGTAGTAAAGATTTAAAACTTTGTGGCTCTTCTTCTCCAATGTCTGACTGCAAATACTTGGTCCCCTGGCTACAAAAGACCCTTTGCTTTGAACACAGCCATCGTCAAAGCGTTCCACACCGTTTCAGTTCGGGCATCTAGTCCCAGCTGCTATCGCCTCAGGGCGGGGAGACCTACTTCCAGGCATTCACAGCGAAGCAGGACTGAATTGAGAGCAGAGACTCCTACATGCAGGGATCTGGCAGTTTGTTTTTATATAACTGTCTGGTGCTTCTGTCTATTTGAAGCATCAGTTCTTCTCATACTCTCCTTCACCAAGAAAGAAGATAAGACAGTTTGAAGGATTTTGGGTGGTGGTGGTGGAGGTGGTTTAAGTTTAAAAACAAACCCCAGGGTTTTACAAAAGCCTGCAGAGCTTAAGATTTCATTCAACATGCTGTTTAAAAACTATTTCTGTTAAAAATCAAGCATCCATTTGCCCTTTACCTTGCAGGAAAGGAGAACCAAGTTGCAGGCCATAATACCCCTGTGGAACACCATTCAAGATGTAGGAAGAAAAAAAAAAATTCTCTTTGGTTTCTGTCCACAGAAGGGCTAGGAAGAGAAACAAAAAGGCCTCCTATCAGATGGAGACAATCCCTGGTTCACATGTAAACTTTCCACATGGCTCACTTTGGCTGCACGCTTTCAGCTGCTTGGAGCATCTTACAGCTGGGATTACCAGGCAGGCAAGGCAGCCTAACACCAAAGGTTAAGCTGAAGTGAGGATGTGTATTTGCCATACAGATCAGGTTAGGGATGTGTCAGGTAAGGTACCTGAAACCAGCCTCAGATCACCTTATGCTGGCTAACAAGATGTTCTCACAAGCATAGCCTGAACTCCCCTCTCTGCTATTTAAAGAGATAAATTTAAACAAACTTTGGTACACAGGAACAACCCCAAGCAACTTCAGACCCAGCTGTGAGCACAAATAACTCAACCTCAATCCCACATGCACAAAAGGAGGCAAAGGGAGGACTTACCACCTCCATCTTCCTAAAGATATTTGTAATGATATCTGTACTGAAGGCTATGTTCTCAAAGCCTTAGAGAATTGGGGTGTAGTGTTGCTTTCTTTTCTACTCTACCTATTACTTGGTATTATTTCCTTAGAAGCAAGCTCTTATTTCCCATTACCTCAAAAATATAAGCAAATTATCTGAAGCAAGTACTACTTCTCACCCCTCAGTAAGTACTGGGCTATGAACATGGTATTATTTGGACTTTCTTGAATTCATTTTTTGCAGTATCTTAGTTTCTGCAGAAGTGGTGGAGATCATCTTTAGTAGGCTGATGAAGCATTCCGAGAAAGCTCTGTGCCATAGCCTTCAGAACTTTATATTTTCTAGATCCTGCATTAGTTTAAGTGGGAGATACCTATCAAGGCGCTCAGCTCTGCCATGGATACAAATCTGGATATCTGTGGAACGTCAAAAGCCAGGCAGCAGAAAGCATTTGGGAAAATAATTTTTTTAGGTGACAGGTAAGCAGTTCCATTTTTACTACCCAGTTTTTAGTGAGAGGTTTTAGCATGCCAAACTCTGAACTAACTCCTCTTAGGTGAGTAATATATTTTGTTAGGTTTGTTTGTTTGTTTGGGTTTTTTTTTTTAGACACCACTTAAATTATTTAGGCTCTAGTTTTTGTGGTGAGATGAATTCTAGTATGACCTGTATTTGCCCCCAGGGTTCTTTCCCCTTGCAGAGGGCTTCCCTTGTGCCCTTTTCCAGGATTTCTATCAAATAACAGGGTTCTGCTCAACTGGGTCTCCCTGCTGGCTGCTGTATTTGGGTCCAGGAAAATCCCACCCTCTCTGGCTGCACTGCTGTATTGTTTGTAGTGATGAATGGATTCAATTGTTCAGCTTAACAGATATATCTGTTATCTCTAAACAGCTTCACACATTGTAGGAATGAGATATGGTGGGAGATATATGGTGAAGGGATTACCGTGGGTATGATGGCCTGCCGATGGGGTGACAGGTTATTTCATCTATAGGTTGTGGGTGATTCTCATCACTAGAATCCAGCTGGAAGAGGAAGTAACACTCAGGTGTCACAGTCCTGTTCTGCCCTTGACCCAGACATACAGCCTTTGTAATATCTCTTTTTGTAACTCTCACTATTCCTCATTTAGGTTTAAAGTGTCTACCCCTCCCCTTTGTGATAGCAGCTAACAGAATATTTGACTACATTCTCACCTCCACTTCTCTAAAAATGTGATTCGGTATTTGAAATCCTCTGTGGCAGAGGTCGAGATTATGACCACCGTGCAGACAAGTCAAAGAGCTTACTCCTCTCTCCTTCCCCGTAGCTGAGATTCCTCTTTGGTAAGATTTGTGCCTCTGGAACACACCTGGAAACGTTTGTACATAGCACTATATATTTATATTTTGCACATCTAGTGAATCCATCGCTGCCAATCTGTAAGAATTTACAATCTGTTGTTCCAATAAACTACACTGTGAGTCTGTGTTCGTGAAAGTTCTTCTGAACCCCACCAGACTTACAGTGTCTCACTGGTAACCTGCACTATTTGTGAATCTGTGATTGTTAATGAGACCCACTGTATTGGTGCTGCTGGGATCTTACTGAATACAACTGAACTTACAGTGCTGAATTGGTTATAATAAAAAAATTAGACCTAGCTGCACCCAGCCCCTCTGAGGACCAGCTGGAAAGCAGAAGGGTTTATTTTCTATACTTGTAACAAAATACAAGTCTCTGTAATAGTTCTGCAGATAACACTTGCATACTGATTTCAGAAATACTTGAACTGCCCCTATATCTACACTGTTCATGGTACACCCTTGTATTTGCCATTAATAGTGTCATATTGACTAGCCTGAATAGATTTTTATCTTGTTCTTGTTTAGCCAGCTCTGAAAGGAAACTACAGTTAGTTAGGCAAGGTGAAACTAGAGTCTGTCAGAGACAGTGACAGCCAGAACTCCTTAACCTCATCCTTCCTATTGTCTTATTTTGCTGTTTGTCCTCCTGAAGGTCCTCTTCCTTCCTCATATCTGAGCTGTGTTCAATATAGTAATTGAAGCTATATTTCTGTGATATTTTGTGTTGGCTACAAAGTCATTTGCAAGCACCTACTCCAATTATGTTCAGGTTGGGGAGCTCTCAGGTAAATCTAATTTGCCTTGTGATACCTATGTCCCAAGGATATTGTAATCAAATAGGTTTTTACCAGCTATAGAAAATTCGTTATACCAGTTTCTTTGCCTAAGGAAGCAACCTTAAAAAAAGAAATGGGGAGAAAATTGCATTTTCGTGAAGGTGGCTTTTTCCAGCTTTTCAAATAAAATGCTCCCTTGCAGGAGCTGGAAATGGTTCTATACAACTTGTTCTGTGAAAATGGAAGGAAAAAAGAAATGCCACCTGCCCTTTGGAAGTCTGGAGAGAAAATTCACTGAGGGGCTTGCCATTTCCTTGCCAAAGTCATTGCAAACAGCAGAGATCCAACTCTTCTTAGGTGGTAGGAGGCAGCTACTACAGCTATCATTTCTTCCTCATGGTGCAAATTGAGTTTTATAGAGAAGTAACTGAAGCTCACAACTGGAATGAGATCCTGTACCACACCTCGCTTGTGACACAGACAGACGAGCCCTCACTGAATAATACCTAATAAATAATAACATTCTCTCATTTTTAGTCATCTGCAACAAAGAACTGCAAGCTCTAAGGCTTGTTTTATACTGAGAAATTACCAGTTCCATCGAGCCAGTCAAGGTGTAAACACAAATTCCACTGGATTCTGTACTTTTTGGCATAGCCCTTGTGGTGGGGGACCCTCACCACCAAGAAGACCAGATGGAGGGGGGAAACGAGATGTCATTGGGACCCCTGGAAGGGTGATATGTTTCTGCCTAACCCCTGTCATTCTCTCCCTGTCCCCTGACCCTCCATGCATGCTTCTTTTTCAATTCCTTCCTTCCTCTTTGCCTCTTTTACTATTAAATAAAACATACCAATTTTTTGGCACCAACATCTAACCTCATTTGGTTTTAATCATGTTTTTTGAGTATGTTTCAAATCTTTCTGGGTTTGATCTGCTTTATTCGCAGAGACTTGGTTTCCTCTGCTCTTCTGTGTTTAAACTGGACAGTTATTTTTCTCTCTAGTTTAAAATAAAATAACAGCAGGAGAAAGTGGCACCGCCCCTAAGGATGCCATTTTAGCCCTCGTGGCAGCAGCAGCAATCCTAACACCAGGACAACACCAGAACCCTCACAGGAGGACAAGACCACACAAAAAGGTAGGGATGACATGTACAGGCTGCAGAGTGACAGGTAGGGGATGGGGACTGCGGGTTACACAGCTGTAGGTCTGGGTACAGACAGGGCAGAGTAGCTAGGGACCACATCAGGGTCCAGGGTCAGGGTCCAGGCTCCAGAGCCAGAGGTCAAGAATAAGGGGTAAAGGGAAAGGTCCAGGATCAAAGATGAGGGGTCACAGGTCAATTGTTAATTGTTACTGACATACCTTTGCGAACAAGAGTAAGATTAACTCAGAAGTTCACTTCTGCCAAAAAAATTTGGGATTATAGCTAAGGGCATCTCATTCCCAAGAACAGTAACTCCCAGAGAGGTTGATTTTGTTTTGTTTTGTTTTTAGTTTATCTTTAAATTTTAGTAATTGTACCTAAAGGAGAAAAAAAAAAAAAAAGGCACATAGGTAAGGAGACTCCTCACCTTCCTTCATCTCTTCTTTGCTGTTTGCTGCAGTGAAGGGCCTTTTGTGGACTTGTTTTGGAAATTGTTTTGGAAATTTCCAAGTCTCCTTATTGCAGAGATTTGCACTTGGAAGCATTTCATCTTGCAGTATGACTATTACCGCCCAATTAAATTTGATATACCATGAAAATGAGTCACACTTTGACCAGGGCTATAAGGATGAATCTCTTCAATTGTAAAGGGGCTGTGACCAAATGAAATTGTCCCAATGGTGGCAGCATAACATAAGAAATAAAATACAAAGATATGAAGGGTTTCCTCTTCAGTAAGGCTGAGTCATCGTCACCGAAGACGTATCCTTGTTCTCTGGGGGTGGGGTTGCTGTTAAAACCAAAGCACAGCACTTATCTTGCTGTAAAATTGGAAATAAAAACTTTTTTTTTTGCAGTCAGGAGACCAGGCAAGGTCAGCATTTCATGCTAGATGGACCTTGCCTGGCTGCCATCTGGTTAAGATCCTGCTTTAGGACTTCAGAGCAGGAAAGATAACATTCATTAGGGATCTTGTGTTAAAAAGAGGGTTTTTTTTCCTTAGATGTGAAAGCAAAACAAAATCTAGTGTGTGAAATTCTCTAGGTGAAGTTACTGCAGATGAATAGAAGCATAATTGTGCAGCTATAAAATGATTGACTTTAACAAGTGAGCTCTTTTCTAGCTTAAAAACCCTTCCCATCCTGTCAGATTTTGTGTGTTTGGGGGGAGGGTTGTACGTCCTGAAAACTTTTGATTATACATTATTGCATCTTTTCTAATTTTCTCGCCTGGGCCTGCATGGTCTTGCATTTGTCCCAAATCCCTGCATGCAAAAAGCAGAAAAAAATGTAAACAAGTTTGTCAAATACAATGATTTACTGGTGAGGCCTTGCAACACCTGGGAGCAGTTTGAAAGAAGAGAAATATTCAGCACAGGGAGAGTTAAACATTGGTGGTTTGAAAGGCTTTCGTCAGGACCATCTTTTCTGTGACTCTTCAAGGGGATGTGTATCCATCCCTCTTATCTTAGTGAAGCAGCTGGGCTACTGCTGCTGTAAATCAGGAGCAAAACTAAGGGATGGTGATGGGTAAGAGTTACGGCAGGGCGGTAGTGGTGCCTGGTGAGAGGGAGAGAGCAGCTTAAAACAAGGTGCTTGGGCTTCCTCTGGGAGGGAGAGATGGGGGACATGAAACCTGCAGTGCGGCAGCGATGCCAGGGAAGGGGCAGAGCTGATATCTGTGGGGAAAATCCTTCTCCGGGGAGAGGGAACCGCCACGCCCTGAACCTGGCATGGAGCAGCTGGGAGGTAAGTGTGGGGATGAGCTCAGGGTGGGAGTGCTGGCAAGTGGGTGTTAGGTCACACCCTGCCTCTGAATGCCACTAGTGCCAGAGTGGGTCAAAGCCGCAGGAGCTGCCTGTACACAACAGCCTCTCCAAATTGCAAGGCTTGCAATACCTTTCTCATCTTGGGGCAGAGAGGTTTTTGCACACGGTAATGTGGCATCTTCAAAGGCAGTGATTATGGGTGGGATTTTTAGGCATTCTTCTTGGTCATCATTTTGATCCTGTTCACCTGGCTTTGGCACATGGGTGATGGTGCAGTCAAGACGCTGAAGGTGCTGTGTAGGAACCAGGTTGCATAAACATGTATCCACAGCCTGATTTGTCTCTCTCACTGCCTGGTTCCCCAGCAAAGCCCCAACAGCAGCACCGGGCTCCCCCATGCTTCAGAGCAGCTCCAAGGATGCGGGGTTTGAAACATTCAAAGTAGTTTCTGATGAGTCACCACAGAAAAGGGTGTGATGGGCAACTGACAGGTGCCCCCCCCAAGACTACAAAGGTTGTTTGAGGGGATCTGCTTCACATCTCTGCATGGGGCAATGCAACAGGCACCCCATGTTCCCATGTTCTAAAGGAACTCCCTGTGAAATGTGAACTTGCCATACATGTCAGTGCCTACACAACAGCAAAAAGCTGAAGGCCTCCCCTCAAAAAACAGCTCGGGAAAAAAGTGAGCATCCAGAGATTCCTGTGCTGTGCTGCTTGCCTCAGAAGAGCCAGGCGCAGCATCTCTGCAGTAGTGAGGGTGGACGCTGCCAGCAGGGCTTGGCTGATCATTATGCACGTTGTTGTGGAAAGGTGGTGTCCCACAGAGAGCATTTGCCAGGATGTACCCCCATGGCACTGGTGCATGGTCACAGAGGTTTCCCCTGTGACCTTGCTTCTGACTGTATCCTTCCCTCTTTCACTTACTTGGTCATTTGTTTGCTGTTACGTATATTGGATGTACCAGACTTGCAATAGAAACAGCTCCTCGAAAATGCTGCATTTCCCTACTCCTTTCCTGAGGCTTCAGGCAACCTATCATGGAGCACAATGGAGACACCACAGCTGTGAGCATCTTGCAGGTCACAGGTCTGCGCCTATAAAAGCACTGTCACTGCCTCTTGTAGTATGATGCACTCTATCTCCTGCAGCCACATGAAACATTCCCTGACATGTTCCAGCCCCAGCCACTGCAAAATAGCACAGTAACAGCCCACGGCCACTGTGTGAAACCAGACTCTTACTCATCAGCTTTTACACTGCTTCAGAAACACTGTCCTACCCTTTACCATAGACCTGTTCTCAGCTTTGCCTGAGCTGGCCCTTTAACATCAGCCACATCTCCAGCAAGAAGCACTTCTTACCAGGAGTATCATTTTCTTCTCTTAAATAAGATCAAAAGCATTCAACAATAACCAGTTTGATTTACGACTTGCATTTCCTCTCGGGCTTGCCATTGGCTTACCGGGATTTACATACCCATCAGCACTTTCAGAACAGCACCACACAGGCTGAATGGGGGAGTGAGTGTGTGAGTGTATGTGTGTCCAAGTTTCCTACATCCTGAAACTTATCAGTCAGAAAATCAAATGTTGGGGCATTTGCATGTCATTATTGCTTACCTATTTTATCTATTTAGCCTAATTAGCGAACTAGGCTCATTTAATCCTCAGCATTCACTAATCCCAATTAGAGATGGGCCCAAACCAGGATCTGGGTCCCAATTAGGAGATAACAAGCTCTTGGCAATCTGCTGCCTCCAGCAATCTCTGCAGCTGATCGTGATGTGTGGGAGTGCAGGAGCCCCCATGAAACAGCAAGGAACTGCAGACCCACATCACCTCTGTGCTCAAGCTCTAAAGACAACTGAGCAGCAGATCAGAATCTAAATGCATCATTTGCTTTGCAGTGGTCAACATATATCTTGAGCACTACACCCTCTCCCCCAGCCTCCCCAAAAAGTGAAGGAGAGCTGGTTTTTCCACATGTCAGTGGAATCAGTTTCATCAGACCATCCATAGTGGCCAGAAGAGCCCCTGACTATTAAAGCTCTTATATCTTATCATCCTTTGCAGCTGCTTCTTGTCCCCTTGGCTCATTCTGAATATGACATGGTGATGAACACATACACATGCTGTAGCCACCATGCACAAGTAGCTGAAGCAAGATATTATGCCCAGATGAAAAAGTGAGCTTGTTCTGCAGCAGCTATGGTCAACTGGACAGACCTTGGGGCTTGCTTCTGACTTGGCTGTTAAAAAGGGCTACTTGTGTCTGATCTGCTTCTTTGTGCACAAGGGAGGGACAGTGGCATGCAGAGCGCCCGCAGGCACTTTGGAATGTCCTCATGAACATTAGCTCCAAGAGTTCATCACTGTTTCACCAAAGCTACAGAGCTGAAGGATGTGGTATTAGTGGTCTCCTGCAGATCCCACACCATCAACATGGTTTCTTTCAGCACGGAGACACTGATCAGCACTCGCCTCCCTGATGTTTTTGAAAAGCCGTATCTTCCACTCAGGACTGTACCTGGTCCATCTTTCCCTGTAGTAGGGAAGAGTTTTACCTTCTGCAGGGCTGACACCACTGGTGAGACATGCTGCATTCCCCTCCAGGGAGGCAAAGGGCTTCTGATAACCTGTGAAGGCAGGAGGCTCCACATGGGCTTCCTACAGCCTTTTCCTAAGTATGTTCTTCTTCCCCCAGCCAGGAACATTAGACTCTGCCAAGGTGTGGATGCATAAGTTGCCAGCTCCTCTCACTGGAAGATAATAGCTAGCTCACTGAACAAAGAAAATCCAATTTGGCACCCCCAAAAAGCAAACAATCTTATTCTGGTCTCTCATCTTTTTTTTTGCTGCTGGTGCAGTTCATCAGACTTTTCACTGATTTATACCTTGGATGCAAGAAGAGCTTCTGACTCAAGGTTATTCTTTTCTCAGGTGTAGGCATGTCCTTGCTGTAACCCAGAATGAAAGGGTTTATCAGCTGTGGATGTTCAAAGGGAGAGAGACATGGAGCTCCTGGAGCAGGTCCAGTGCAAGGCAATGAAGATGATTAAGGGATAAGGACAGGCTGAGGGAGCTGGGCCTGTTCAGCCTCAAGAAGAGACAACCGAGAAGGGAAGTCATCAACATCTATAAGTATCTGAGGAAAGGGTGTCAAGAGAGTGGAGCCAGGCATTTCTCACTGGTGCCAAGCAGTAGGCCAAAAGGCAATGGGCAGAAACTGATGCACAGGAACTTCCACCTGAACATGAAGAAGAACTTTACCATGCAGGTGACTGAGAAGTATAACAGATTGCCCAGAGAGGCTGTACAGTCGCCCTCCCTGGAAATATCAAAAAACTGTCTGGATACAATCCTGTCCAGTGTGCTCTGGGATGACCCTACTTGAGCAGGGAGGTTGGACCAGATGTCACACTGTGGTCTCTTCCAGCCTGACCCATTCTGTGATTATATGAGTGTTCACATCTGTATGACAATTATGTGGGCAGTGGTGGTCCACAAGTCCTCAGGTACCTGGAGAATGAGGCTCCTTCTGGCAAAGGATGAATTGTTTCTAAAAGCCTGATGGCACCTTAGGGTTTCTTTTTTTCCCCTTTTCTTCAAGAGGACCACTAGAAAATTAAATGATTGTAGTTTCCTTTGCCACTGCAGAGCTTAAAGGGGAAATTAACTTGGGAGTTCATACACTGCTCACTGAATTCAGCAGGGCCTTTTTTGCCAGCTTCAGTGGAAGTTCTGGAACTGGCTCTCTATCAAAGGTGACTTTGATTTTCTGTGGTGTGTGGGCCTTTCCTCCCACTTCTCTATGGAGAATAGCTTTGGGAGGATTCAGAGTTCAGATGAAATATTTGCTGTAGCTAGCCCTCAGCTTATTTTCTTCCTTGCATCATGACTGTTCCTCTCTTTTACAGCTGGCAGCTGTAATCACTGCTGGCTTCCTCCTCCTCTACATCCTGCTGTGCTACGAGGATTTCCACTTCCATGTGGCTCATGTGTATGCTCATCTGGGGTACCCCAATGCCCAGCACATCCTGGGACAGAGGTATTTGCAAGGTAATGTTTCTCCAGTCTATGGCTAACTTGCTGCCAGAGTGTGCATGCTTATAAGCCAGATCCACAGACGTGGCTTTGTGGCACCAACACACTGCTGGATTTTGGACGCTGTATTTTATAACCTTCTGTGACTTTGCTACCTTGTCTCACACCCAGGAGCTGGAGTGGAAAAAAATGAGGACATGGCCATGCACTGGTTCAGGTGAGGCATGAAAATCCCCCAAGCAATTCCTGCCATGGGAAATTGGCTTTTTCTGAGGAAAGACTACTTGTGGTATGGGAGGAAGAAAAAGCTGGCAGTGCTTTGGGGGGAAACCTGCACTGAGCTGTCCTGTGCTGGTGGGAAGGAGGTTCACAGGTGGCAGCAGGGACAGCACGAGCTCCCAACTTCTCAATGTGGGTTGCATTATGTTTTGCTCCACTTTCTCCCCACCTGCTATTGCTGATTTTTTTAATCACTGGGAAGAAATGAACTATCTTGACAGCGAGAGTGCAGAGGGATGCTGGTGCTGCTGTATGGATTTTTGGGGAGGTTTGAGCTGCAGTTGGACAGCAGGAAGAATGCACAGGTGCAGGAAGGGAGTGAGCCAGGAGCTACTGAGGGAATGGGAAAACAAGCTACAGCAGTGTATTATTTTCCTGCTCTCAGCACACTTTCCCAAGAGGCTTCTGCCACATGAGTGACACAACCACGCCTGTGTGTGCATTTGCTGTGGTACCCATAGTAGTTACACCTGTGGTAGGAGCCTGTCCTGTGTCCCCTGAAATCCTATTATTCTTGGTAAGTAATGGGAAGGATTAACAACAGGGAAATTTACTGTGCTACCCAAAAAGCAAGGGGAGAGGAGTAGGCATGTTGTATGGTGTCTGCCTGCTCAAGGCATAGAATAGCATCAAGCTGCAGGACTTACAGAGTTGCTCAAATCTGGGCCTGAAATTTCAAAGGAGTCACATTTCAAAAAGTGAATTATACATAACTTTTCCCTTATTTGCTCTGTCCTGATTTCATCTCAGCTAGTAACTAAGTGCCGTGCAGCTACTCACTGGTTTCTCCCCTCCTCTCCCACTCCTGTGGGATAGGGAGGAGAGTTGGAAAAAGGTAAAACCCATAGGCTGAGATGAGTGCAGTGTGATAATTGAAATAAAGTAAAATATATCAATAGGAATAAAAGAGAGGAATAAACCCCCAAGAAATAGAAGTGATGCCCAGTACAATTGCTCACCACTCTCACCAATGTCCAGCCTGTCCCTGATGAACAGTTGGCTACTCCTGACCAACCCCCCCAGTTTATGCACTGACCATGAGGTGCTCCATGGCGCTGAATATCTCTTTGGCAAATTTGGGTCTGCTGTGCTGGCCGTGCTCCCTCCCAGCTTCTTGTGCACCTGCTTGCTGCCAGAGCCTGGGAAACTGAAAAATCCTGGATTTAGGGTAAGTACTGCTCAGCAACAGCCAAAGTATCAGCGTGTTACCAACATTATTCTCATACTGAATCCAAAGCACTTCTTTTGGAAGAAAAGTGTCTCTCAGCCAAAATCGACTCTTACCTTGCTTGAAAACATTCAAACTCTGGTTTTCTTCTGCTGTGTTTCTCTTACCATTTTCTGTGCCTGTCTCTTGCTGGCTCTAGGCGGGCTGCGGGGCAGGGCCATCCTCATTCCTCCTTCAACCTGGCAGTGGGGACGCTCAGAAACATGACCGTGGCACTTGAAGAAGGGTAACCTGAGATAATCCTCTTCCTTCTCATTACAGCTTCATTCCCAGCTCCTCTTGGGGAGGAAGGGGGGGAAACCTGGTGCTGTAGGTACTCCATGCATGAATCCACTCCAACATTTCTAATGCCCTCTTTTTGTATTGTCAGTAATGCAGCCCTACCTGCAGCAGGGAAATGGGAAAATGCAGTTTGTCCAATGGCATTTTGAAAATTAGGTGTCACAGTACCTAAAATGCCCATGGTCTTATTGTATATGTTTTTCCATGATGATTTCCCAAAGAAGGCAAGGGACAAGACCTGTACTGATATAGAAAGAGCTATTGAAGTGATGTGAATTTTCTGCTAAAGAGACCTGTCTTTCTCCCTTAAGGGAGTTCCCTTTTTACTCTCCTTCCATCCAGTGGGGTCAATGAGAAGCTTCTTACTGACTGACTGGCTGGGGGTTGGGTTGAAACTGCCCGGGATGAGTTTCTCTCCCTGATGTGCATGTCCACACTACACACCACTGTTCCCAGCAAGGCCCACAGATAAAGAAAACTGCTTTGTACAGTCACTTGTTATGACTTGTCCTGGGGCTACATGAAGCTGAAGACTGTTATGACTTGTCCTGGGGTTATGTGAAGCTGAGGTGATCCCATCACAGTGAAACCCAGCCCTTTTTTGTTTCATTTTGATTATTTTCATTTGCTTCAAGCCTGAAAATTATTTTTTTTTTTGGTTGGAGAGAGCAGTTGTATGCTAAATGAAGCTAAAAAAGCATTGTTTGGACAAACCTTGTGATTTGAAGCCAGTGCATTTTGTTTCAGTCTCCACTGCATTTTGCATGATCAGACTCACATATTGGGTGGTATTTCAAGAACTCCAAAACCGTTTCTCTTTCAACTAAGATGAGAAAATCACCAAACCTAGAACGTATGTGCAAAGACCATAGGAAAATCAGATAATTTTCTGAATAGGGGAGAGTTAACTTTACAGATGTTTTCATATTTAGTAGCTGTGTTCCTCTTATAAAAACCTGTGTAACTAAAATTTAGCTAGGAATGAATTTAGGTCTTCCTCCTAGATTTTCTTGATAAAGGTTTCATGTCCTTCAGGGAAGTGGAGAAACTCCTCAGTGTGGCAGCAGCCTATGGGCTTCTAGAAGCTCAGCAACTTTTGGAAAATATCTTCAAGAGGCAGAAACCTTCCCTGCAGCACTGATGCTGGTCCCACCTTGCTGCCTTCTACACTCAGCAACCCCACCTTCTCCTTGCTGAGTATCTTGTCTTCAGGAATTTGAATCATTCCATTTGCTTTGTGCTGCATCTCCATGGTCAGGTCTATACCAGTCATGTGCTGCTGCTCCTTCTCCGTTTGCTTCCTGGCTTGCCACTTCTGAACACTGCTGGAAAGGTGAGGTGGAGGAGATCAATAGCCTTCAAGGTTATACTGATGATAAGGATATGAATATTTTTGAAAAAACTCCCATCACGGTTGCACCAACTCATCTGCTAATGCTAAGTTAAATCCAAATATTGATCTGGGCTTGGTGCAGTGTTGCTAGCATGTTTGTTCCACCTTTCATGCCCTGCTTAGGCATTGTGATAACTGATCACGACTAAGGCTTTATCACTGTAAATCAGCATGACATGCATGCATGATCCATTTGTACTGGAAATGACAGTGATTTAATAGAAAATATAAATGATGCTCTCACTTAACAGCTTTTGTTCCTTATCAACATTACCACTGTCATGCCAGTTCTGGGGAAAAATAATTCAATTTAATGGAATCTGCCTTCATTTTCAGGGTGGTCTCAGTTTAAAACCACAGTGAGCAATTGCATTTCATGGGAAATGCACTCACTAAACAAAGACCCGCAGAGTTTTGCCAGCAATAAAATTGTTTCCCATGGCTTTTGTTGGTGTGCAGTGTTTTCCTTCTTCCTGCCATGAGTATTCAGCTCACTTGTTGCATGACACAAGGTGCTGCACTTCCCCTGCTCGCCTGAGGCCACACTGGTGAGCCTGAGAACGAGGGGCTGCCACTGAGGGAGCAAGCGGGACAACAAGCCCATGGAGGGGTCCAAGCTTTGGTTTCTGAGGATTGCTACTGTGTTGTGACTCGTAGGTAAAGGCGTGAAGGATTTTATCCAGGCTCCTATTTTCCTGTCCCCTTTTGGATGTCAGCCTCAGTATCTTCCTAGAGTGATGCTGGCAACAACTGGGGGCATCCCGCAGGCACAGCATGCCAGCACCCTGCACAGTGGAGACTGATGGAGGCTGTGTGGTGGCCACACATTAAGGAGGGGATGGCCAGGCTTTGCTTCTTCTCCACCTGGCTGTCCCCAGGCTGGGCTCCTCAGGGCCAGCCCTATATCCTGCTCCCAACAGGAGAGGACAGAGAGGAGACCAGTGGCCTGGCTGTCCTGCCTCCCTCAGCTCATCCCTGCCAGCATGCTGCACTCCAATGCTCTCTGGTGCAGTGCAGCTGCCTGCTCCCCCCGCCCCCCCCCATCTCCTTTCTCTTTCCCATCTGTGCTCCCTCCCACACAGCCCTTTATTAAATCTGGTACCACAAACTGCACAGCAGAGCAGAGCTCCAGGTGAGTTTCTCTGTTTCCTTCTCCCCAAGCAGAAAAGTAAGACACCATTTGCCAACTCAAAAGGAAGCTTATTTCCATGGCCTCTGCAATCCATGCCCTGAGGCAGCACCCTCTGAAGGCAGGGGAATATTTCCCTTGACTTGAGGCTTGTGCTGCATCACATCTCATACCCTGCCCTTTTTTTCTCATAGAGTAAGCATGCATGAGCAGTAGCTCCTGATTTAGAAACCAGACCTATGCTTTACATCTCATATAGAGAGATGTGCCAATTAAGTGCACAAGGCATCCTTTCCAGGCCTGTGGTACCCTCCTTTCAGTGCCTGGGAGCAGGAAAACCTTGTCTTTGTCTCTACAAAACAGCATCCACTGGACAAGTAACATGAAGAGCTGTCTCAAAAACCTCACTGAAACCCAGAACCAGTGTGTGATGCCACTCCTCTATCCCCAAAATCATCCTCCTTGTTTTCTCCCATACTACAGCAGCCAATGTCAGAGGGACATCCAAGCATGGCTGCAGAGAGCCATGTCCTATTGCACATTTCTGCCAACCAGTGATGGCCAAACTCATGCACCTTTCACACGTTTCCTATTGCCACTGGGGCCAGGCTGATGCTGTTAGTGGCCCAGATACGACACAAGCTCAGTGAGCTGAGGTGTACTCACCTGGGTATGTGGGGGAGCAAATACAATGAGGGCCTGGTGAGCAGGGTCACTGCATTTCACAGTGTGCTGGATTGACCCTGGCTGGATGCCAGACACCCATCAAATCCATTCTCTCACTCCCAACTGCAACTGGACCAGGGAGAGGACATATAGGAAAAGGTTCATGAGTTAAGGACTGGGAGACATCACTCATCAATACTGTCACAGGCAAGACAGACTGAACTTGGGGACTTTTTTTACTAAAAAAAAAAAAATCAAAGCAGAATAATTAAAAAGAAAATAAAATTTAAAACCAACTTCTTCCTCATCCCTCCCTCCTTCCCTGGTTCTACTTCCTCTCCTCCCAGCAGTGCAGAGAGATGGGGAATAAGGCTTATGGTCAGTTCACTACAGCTATTTCTGCCACTGCTGCCACCTCAGGGAGAAGAGTCCTTCTGCTCCAGTGTGGGGTCCCTCCCAGAGGACACAGTTCCCCACTAGCTGCTCCAATGTGGGTCACTTTTCATGAAGTGCAGTCCCCTTCTGCTCTTCCTTGGCCCCAATTACATCTGTGCAATAACTTTTTTTCCCTTTCTTAAATTTGTTATTACAAAGGCATTACTCTCATTCCTGACTAGGCCAGCCTTAGCCAGCAGCACATTTTCCTTGGAACCAGCTAGCATTGGCTCTGTCAGACATAAGGGAAGCTTCTGGCAGCTTCTCACAGAAGGCATCCCATAGCCCCCCTCACTATCAAAATATGGCCACACAAACCCAGTACACACAGGACTTAAGAAATCACCTTTTTCAGACCCTCAGCCAAAATGAGAGATCAGGTTTTTGTATGCTGATCAATTTTCCCACCTGAAACATGTCATTGCCCAACAACAAAATGGGCATTAGCACCAACCATAAGATTCTGCAGCTACCAGGCAACAAGTCAGCTTCAAGGTTCACACTGTCTTCACTTCAGTGACAAGGTGTAATTCTTTTGTTTGCTTTCTCAAAAAAAAAAAGAAAAGCTAGTTTGGAATATAACATAGCAGCTGTAATTTCCTTACTGGTATACGTGGTCTTGTACAATGGGTGAGTGACTTATCATCCAGTGCTATCCAGGTGGCCCTCTTTACCAAAAAAGAGTAGTAAGAGCTGGACAATAAATCTTTGCAAACAACTTTGCATATGATTCAACAGAAAGAAAACAATTGTTTGTTTAATAAAGTCAGTTATCAAACAGCAGCAGGGGGAAGCCATTGGAACTCAAGGTGGTGACAAGATTTTACCAGAAAAAGATGTTCACTGTTTTCCTGCAATTTACAGGAATAGTGCTTGCATTTTTACCCTTGCACCACCTCTCCTTGAAGCACAGGTGTCTCCTGTCCTAATTGCTCATACAATTGTTCATACAATTTCACCCTGGATTTTCTTTCAGTTCATGGTTTTGCAGTTGATGGCTGAGACTGCACACATTCACATTCCTCCTGTTTTGTCCCTTTTTCTCCCCACACCTGCCTTGCCATGGCTGTTCTGGCCGCTGGTAGATGTAGGCAAACCTGTCCCCACTTCAGGGAATGGCTTCCACTTGTGGGGCACTTGTCCCGCACAGCACTGGCTGGACCTCCCCGATAGCTGCCAGCCCTCCCCTGCTTGGCACTGCCTATACTCAGGCAATTAGAAGGATTTTCTTTCCCAAAACACAGCTCCAATTATAATCTAATTCATCTTATTTGAAGTACAGGTTGGTAGTATTTCCTTTATGCAAATATCAATTTATTATCCTCACATTATGTTTTGACTACAGTTGTGTTGCTAATTAGAGGTAGTTTAAGTGCTTTTAAAACCCCCATCCTTTCCTCTCCATGCATCCTTACTTCTGTGCAAGCCACACAGTGCAGATATTTAGCAGAGAGTCAGTGATGAAAACCTGCAGTTATCAGCTCTGTTTGCATCACTCTAATTGACTTTCATTATGTTAGAAACCACTTAGAAAGCATGACTTTTTTCTGATTTACTTGGGATTGGGGATGGAGATTTGAAAGAGGAAGGTAACTTACTCCAGCTGCATTTCTAACATTTTTCTGCCCAGACTTTCAAATGCATTTGGTGTGGCTCTTCCAGGAACTGACCACACGGTTGCCTTTTGCTGAGGGGAAAAATTATAGAGGAACTATATTAATGCTAGTCTAGGAGAGACAACACATTCCTGTCATAAGTGAGAGAAAACCTGACCCCAGGAACTTGGCTGAAAAAATCCTAAACCTGGCTGTTGTGGAGGTATTTGTGTGTCTTGTTTAGCCCCACCAGCAGAGGCACTAGGAAACTAGCATAAACCCTGTAACAGCAATTCCCATTTGCCTAACTGAAGGCAGTGGGAAGACTGTAGGTTTTGGTCATGGAGGCTGCCCAGCTTGGTACAGGCCTTAGAAGGTGAGCAGTGGAGACTTTTTTAGGAGGCAAATGAGGCAGCCATGGGGAGATGTGTGGGAATAGGGACTAGGCAGTGGGAGTCTGTGGAGGACTAACACAGTCTGTCACCAACATCCTTAACATCCCTGCAGGATAACTCCTCCCAACCTCTTTGACAATAAACACATCTTCTATCCATTGTTTTTCTGCAGACTTTTCTGTTGGGCATGTTAGGTGTGTCTGGTGCCAAAGTTCAGGGCAAGGAGGGATCCTCCCTGCTATGCAGGTGGCAAAAAGGCTTCTGCCTCCCAAAGCGTCTCCAGGGCCATCCCAGTTTGATTTGGCTGGCGTGTTTTCTGACCATAGAAATGTTGTTTTACCAAACAAATTGAGGAACTCTCAGAGCTTCCCAGGAAGATGACTTTTAGCTGGGGGAAGGGAGTGTTATTGGCTGTAATAAAAGCCCACCAGAATGATCAAACCCATAGATAGCTAAAGAAGCTGTGCAGCTCTGGCTTTGAAGTGCTTGTTTCAGCAGTAGCTGAACATTAGGGGTCCCCAGTGGACTTTCAAAAGCTTTGTTAGGAAAAAGAAAAGACAGAAAAAAAAAAAAAAAGGAAAAAAAAAGACTGAAGCTTTCCAGAATTTGTCTACAATATAAATCCCAATACCCCACCCACCTACCAGGCAAGCTCTGTTGATACCAGGGGCAAAACAACAGCATTAATGCTCTGACGTAAAAAGAAGACAGCAGCCACTGTGCTGTGCCTACAGAAACCTGGGGCTCTCAGAGAGGGCCTTTTCTTTTTGCCCAAAGTCAAGCTTCAAAGCTTCCTGCTCGGTTTTGTTCTTAATTGAGAGTGCAATTGCAGTGGGAAGGGTTGTTTTTGTTTTGCCGATCCGCTTCCCCGCTTTTAGTTTATTTTCCCCAGGAGACATTATCTTTTATTTACAGTGTGAATTCAGTGTCCTGTAATGGAGACTTCATGATCGTGGGTGGGTTTAGGGGAAGCTGTGCTGTCGCACTGCCACACTGCACCAGACCTCCTCCAGCTGGCAAGGAGCTGAGCTCTTCTCATGGGAGAGGAGCCGGCAGTGGGATTAAGCAGATCATTTGCACTTTTTGCACCCATCAGTTGTTGAAAGGGCAAGGGCCACAAGGCCTGAAAAAGTTCTCTATGTCTTGGGAACCCTGCTCAAAGCCCCTGTGGCACTGGTGTGGTTCTCATCCCTGGGAAGGGAGGAGATCTTACCTACAGTGCAGAAAACTTCAAGAAAGCCATTTTTTTAAACATCTCACCACTGAATAGCAGTACTTTAAGGAGACCCCTAGAAAGGGAAGACACAATGAATTCATCTTCCTGAGGCTAAAATAAGTATTATAATAGAAGTGTCCACCAAGACCTGACAGCACTTTAAAGGGGTGTCATTTCAGTGTCTCACAGCTGACAGCTGTCATTCAGCTCTCAAACATTATCACATATGATACTCCACATCGCTTTCACTCATGGATTAAAAAGGTACAAATACTGTAATACTGTAAGACAAGTGCAAGGTGAGCTTTGCGTTTCTAGTTAGTTCATGTTCGGGCATGGGATGCTCCCTGGCAGCTGCTCCCAGAAGGATTTCGGACCTTTTACAAAACCATCTCTGCCACACAGTGGGTACTACTGGGACAGCACCTAGCAACATCCCCTCTCCATTGGCAAATTCCCTTTTTTTTTTTTTTTTTTTTTTTTTTTTGTGAAAGTCACAAAGCCCTGAAACTACTCAAGGTTATCCAAAGCCTAGATGGGATGGTGTTAATTAACGGTGTGTATGAGCCCTCAGGCCTCCCTGGGAACACCCCTTGGCACGAGGCTGAGTGGTACAGGGAATGCTGCAACTCACAAGAGCTGGCAGTGCACGGTCAGCCCCAGTGCAGCTTTGCATCACAAACGCACAGCATAAGCCCAGCCTTAGAAGCAAACACTGAGGTGTGTCTGGCCTCATCCCCTGCCCTGGATGTACAGGGAAGAAAAGCAGTACAATGCAAAAATCCAGTACATCTCTCTCTGCTCCATCAAGTGCCCTGGTGCATGTCCTGTGGCTCTTTTAGAAGAGCACTGTAAGATGGAGGGGTTACTGGGTTGAAACCCAGAGAAAGCCCTGGGCATGGGAAGAAGGAAAAAAGACCTTCAAAGAGAAAACAAAGAAAAAAGAAAAGAAAAAATAATCTGTAGTTCTTTTTCTCCCACCTTTACTATGCTTGCCTTCAATATGGGATTAATAAGAGGCATTGAAATATAGTCACATTATAACCCAAATGAGTTCACAAAAGGAATGAAGTTGTTCCTTAGAAAAACACAAATGCCTGAGCACTGTTCGGAAATTAAAAGCAAAATTATACTCTATAGCAGCAGGAGGCTGTGACATAAACAAGGGGATTCCCTTGCCCCTCCCCCCTTTCATCTTGTCTGCCCAGAGAAGGATTAGTAGATTTTGGGAGAAGAGCATCTCAGAAGTGGCAATTGTTTTCTTAGAGTTCAGAGAGAATAGATGAATTGGGATGACAGCCTCTACCTGTTACTACCACATATCCAATACTCCTCCAATTCCCCATAAAGCAACCATTTAATTAAGGAGTCAGCTTGACAAAATTAGAATAAACTCATCTGGAGCTTAATGATGACCAGATCCTTTTTACTGGCAGTTTTCCTCCAAAATCAATAGCAGGCTATATGGACTGTGTCATACCTGATTTTAGCCTGGCTCTCCTGTTTGCCACTCACATCGATATGGCTGACTGCCTTAAGACTAGCAAAATCAGTCAAATTTCCCCCTTTCCCAAATGACTCATCCAGCACAACACTGGCTGGTACTCATTTGTTTCCCAAAATGCCTGTTTGGTGGTGTCCAAGTTATCACCAACAGCATTTTTTGTGAAATGCTTTTAGCAAAATGTCAGTGGCTTTGCCCAAGCTCCAATAAATATCTGCTTAAGATGAGCTGAATCCAGCAGGGACTTTATTCCAAAGTCCCAATTCAGCAACACAATTAAGTCCACATTTAAATTATTTTGTATTAAATTATTTTATAAAATGGGATGAACAAATGAGTCAGGGTCTTGGGTCTCTGGCATGTTCAGCAGTTCCCAGGCTGTTTGCCCAAAGCTTAGTCTCAAAACAGCAGTAACAACTGTAATAGAACTCACCTTTTCAGTGATGAGGGGAAAACCCAGTTGCACATATTTTCTTTCTTACATGTGGTAGGAGCCAGACCAGTAAGAATTTTCCTATAGCCATTGAAAGANTGTAGAATGAAAAGCCTTTTGTAGATGCTCCGACATTTAGAATGAACTGACTAAAATGTATTCTTGTCATATAAAGGATAAGTGTTTGGCAGAGAGGTGGAGGAAAGGCTCCACTGTCACTGAGGATTGGCACAGCATTGCCAGTGCAGCTGGTCCTTTCCTGACTGTGTTTATACCTGGCTCTCTGTGGGCAGTAAGTTTTATGAGCAAACCTCCTTTCTTTCTGATACCCCATGGGCAAGGACCATCTTGTCCTACCCTCTTCAGAGGATGAGGAAATGAATTCAGTGTGAGAAGGTAGATGAAGGGCCACCTCATCCTGGTAGCCAGCTCAAACAGCAGGATTTGTTTCTCACTTCATGGCATGAGAGTGCATCATGCTGGTTTCTGCTCTCCAGTACTGAGCAGGCTAATGTACTTCAAACTGAAGTAGGCTTCTCCAAGCTTAGCATGGCTCTGATTGCATAGCCTCTGCAATCGTGAGTAATTTATCATTGCCAAGGGCTCCTCAGAGTTCAGTACAAGGACCTCTGAAATTGCAGTGCTGCAGAGGAGTCCCCTCCCCAAAACTCTTTCTCATGGTCTCTTGTGTTTCTGGCCCCAAGTGCTGCAGGGAGAGTTGGGAAGGGAAGGTCCATTCAAAATATGTGGTCCGGGTAAAAAAAGAAGGCCTCCTTTCTTCAGTTTCAAGGGTGCAGCACTAACACAGCACATCTCCACAGCTGTTCATGGAACAGCTCATTAAGGGAGGAGTTGTGGTCCCCACTGGCTGGGACTATGAAGCACATCCTTGGTGGTGAGCAGGATTGGACACTGCAGACATCTTCTGTTGAAAACTGAAAGTGTAGTCTTGAGTGTCAACACAGACAAATTAATTTCTTGAATTTAAGGGTAGGTCTATGCCAACAAGCAACTGTCTTCATGAAACTAGAAAGATGAGGGTGGCAGAGGAGGCTAACAATTCACAGCAGTGCAAAGATCCAGCCCCTGCAAATGACATCCCACTTGAAGATTCTGCTTGACATTAAATCCATCATGAGTGCAAAACCTGCTTGCACTGGGGGCTGGGCATAGGATATTTTCCCATAGCTTGAACCACAGCTCAGCTGTGCCTCTGTTGCAGCAGCTCAGGAAAGAGAATTGCTGGATATTTCAAAAACTGAAGAGAGAAGACAGAAAAAGCAGCCACCAGCCTGGGGTTTGGGGAAAAAAACCATTAGCTTGAGCTGCCAAAGAAGAGCAGAGAAACCAGTAGGGAGGCTCTAGAAAAAGCCAGCAAAGGTCAAAATACTGATGCTCCACAGTGGAGCTAAGGAATGGATGCCCAGGGCAAAGCCACAGAAAAGCCTCAAGACCAGAAAGTTCAGTCCCTCTGCCACAGGAGCTGCCTTTCACTTAGTCCTGTCCCTGAGCAGTGATAGAGCAGACTGCAGGGTCAGGAAAGCCCCTCTCCCTAAGGGCATTCCTCTGATGCTGTCCCTCCCATTCAGTGTCGCCCCCATGCCTGGGGAAGCGCCAGAGCACAAGTCTGCACCAGAGCCCTCCCACTGCCAGTGTTCTCCCTCGCCCCCTGCACGGCATGCCAGAGCTAACCCACCTCTGAACTGTGCTTTATTGAGCTGTGCTTCAGCAACTTAAAAACTATTTATTAGTCCATGCTTCATGAAGCCACTGACCCCTCAAGAGGTTTACCTGGAAAGCCCACAGTGTTATACTTGAGATGAGGAGGATGTAGTCAGTGCTGAGAGCACCTCTGTGCGAGACACAAAACACAGGCAGCGGCTGTGCCACTGCAGGCAGGGTTGCCACTGTCCTGGGTACAATGCTTAGGCTCCACAGACATAGTTGGGTTCTGGTTTTTTACAGGGTCCTTTCACAAAAGTCTTTAGGTAACTCGATGATTCATAAATCTTCATCCCCTGAGAGCCATTGGGGTGGATGGGCAACCTGAACAGCTCCAAAAGAATAAAAAATATTAGTCCATGGCTCATTAAGCTAGCATTACTGCTGATCTGGAAGCTGCTCCTCCAGACCAGGAAGAGAAAACTCCTCATTTTAGGCACCAAAAGGTTTTCCATGGTTTCTTGCTGGAATAACTGCAGCCACTGAACAGTAAATTCACTTCAAGGAGGAAACACTCAAGAGTCCACAGGGATTCACAACTGTATGGAGAAATGAGTGCCTCAAAAATTTACAGGTTTTTAGAAAAATAAATGTTGGTTTTGCCTTCCTCTTGGAAAGAGAAAAATAAAAAAAGAGGGAACATTCAGGCAAACAGTTCTATTAATATTTACAGAGAACACAGGTGTACATTTGCTCCATAATGTGTTAGCTAGAGAACAAACTATCTGCAGCCCTCCCTCCCCAAAAAAAGAACTCCCAGGTGTAAGTACCAAAAAGTCCTGCTAAAAGTCTCCTGAGCTAGTATAGCTATAGGCCAAGAAGAAGAAAATTAAACCACACTACTGCTGCTCCCTAGGAAGTGGTTCATATTAGCAGTGGGGGCTTTGCTCCTCCCTGAAGCCACCTGTGGACAACTCCCATCAGAGCCAGCTGGTGCAACTCACCTACTCACAAGGCTGGCTTTGTTCCCCTTTATTTGGAAACCAGCTTCGCCACTGGCTTGATTGGGCCCACGTGGAGCATTGTGCTCCTGTTACTTATGTTATGGTTTTAAAGGCAGTCACAGTGACTAACCTGTAAATGATGTTTACTGTGTTCCAGTAGTCTGCCAAGGTTTCCATGCATGACCTTGGTCCCAAGAACAGAAATGGTAGGCAAAAGTGCCTAAGAAAGAAAAGCTGTGAGGTTTTCTTCTTTTCTTCAATCTTTTTTGTTTGTTTTAAAATTAAGTTTCTGCTTAATCCAAAGGAAAATCTGAATTTGTGGCCTGCCCACTCCTTGTGTACAGCAGCAAGTCTGGCCTTCTTGTGCACCACTGGACTCAGGACATGTGGCTAGAATGGAACACAAGTTTCAGGAGACCTTGTTTATCTTCTGCCCTCCCAAAAATTATTACTGATGTTTTGTAGAATCTGTTGAAGTATTTAAGAGATTGAAGTCAGTGACCATGATTTCTGACAGTAGATTCAAAGCAGGTTATAGTCTCTGTATGTGAAGTTTTGTTCTGCTGAATTAGATCAAACGCTAATGCCTTTGGGGGCAATAAAAATAATTCCAGCTTGTGACAGAAAATGAATTATAATTCAGAATAATTCTTGGTAGAAATCATATATTGTATAATTACAGCCATAACGGCTATTTGATTTTGAGATGAGAAGTGGTTACCATAGTGACCCAATTCTTAAAGATAATTTTTGCCTAACACCGTATAAAATGCTATATGATACCTGACTTCACAAGAAGCAATTTATGAAGATGAGTTTTCCTAGTGTTAAGCCTGGGGTATGAGCAAGCAACACAGGCTATATATGGAAAAACACTCCCTGTTTGGTTACTGCCTGAAAAGCCTGATATGCACATTTCCCAGCAAGCACACTCATAGATATTGTCTCAGATTCAGAGCAAGCTACAAATCTTGCTCAGCTTTCAGGACCATGTAGACTCTGTGGAGGAATTTCAAACCTCTGTGGAGTGTTAGAAAAAAAAATGAGAGAAGGAAATCAGAGACATATTTGTTCTGCAGAACAAGTCACCCCCTACTGTCTACCATCAGGGAGGGTAAAAAATGTTTTTACTTTGAACAGTCTTTGAGGAAACATACTCTGAAATCATAACCATTGCTAGAGTCAAGCAAAAGCACATTTTGACGCAAGAAGTGAAATGCAATCCTCAATGAGACTGGTACAAATTATCATTTGTCAAGACTAACACCTTTTTGTGGCTTCTTTTGGTAATCCTTGCCTATTTCCATGCATCCCTATGTTAGATTTAGAGGGACTGATCTGCAGGATTGCTCTAGGGTTGCAGACCTGTCCCTGTGCCAAACTGTGTGGGAAGCTGGGTATATGGCTGCTTCCCACCAATAACATGTCCCTGGCAGCCCATGAGGGTGATGCAGCCCTTTTTTGCTTGGGTTTCCCAGTAGCAAAACCAAGTTGCCCATGGGCAGGACCCCTGGGGACAACCACAGCCATGGTCATGGGGCTGAAGGACTGGGCTGGTTGCTGGACCTTTGCTGCCTTGTGGAATCCAGTTGTTTGTCTACCCTCAGATCAAAATAATTTTGGTTATTAAAGAGAATGAGCCAGAGGGAGAGAGGCAGCACTGATCCAGCTGGGGTGGAAAGTGGGTTTTCTCATGTCATTGTAGGTTTTCTGGTCATCAGTGATTGCCCTGCAGTGCTTTGGTATACAAGATCCGATACTACATTCACCCTTCCTAAATTACTTCATGGCCCTTGCTCAGATCCTCAGGGTAGCCCTGATTTGGGAGAGTACAGAGCTGACAACCCCTCTCCAGTGAACCCTGGATTTCTCACTCCCTGAGGTGTCTTCTGCCAAAAATTCCTGGCAAACCATAGCTGATCATGTGAAAACACCAATGCTCTATTTCCAGGTGTTAAATATACCAAACCAGCCCAATTTGAGCTTAATTTAGGCTGTTGGCTTTTATTTTTGGAAGTTAACAGATGCAAATTTCTTCCTTCCTAGAATGGAAAGGCAGTGGATATTTCAAAGGTCTTGCGCTTTGCTTCAAAGGTGACCCACATGGGAGGAGATGAAACAGGAATGTGGCCTTTGCAGCTTTCATGGGATGTGCAGTGAAGGGACAGGAAATTTCTCTCCCTCTCACCACTGAGCAATGAATATTTTCAATAGCAGCTTTAATTAAAAAGTGTTGGGCCTTACAGCAAAGGTCTCCCAGCCCCTGCTGCCACTGTCCAGCAGGGATGAGGGAAGATCAAGCCCTAGAACCGTCAAATGTTTGACTTACTAAGATCTGCCTCTCTTTCCCAGTGCTCCCCTGTCCCTTACCCATGATGACACATTTCTGCTAAAAAACACCCAGTCCTGTCCCAAAATACACGTGGTGCTGAGTCCACTTAGACAACTTCAGCTGCACCTGGAGCATGAGTAGACAGGCTCGCTGCTTTAACACATGGGATGTTTCAGACTCCTGTAAATCCGCTTCGTCTCAGTTTAAACACTTTTGCTTTCCAAAAATGTTGGGTCCAATGGGCAAAGGATTAGGTAAGACAAATCCTAAAGGAGATTTAACGCTTCATAGGAAAATGTTAAGATGCTAAAGCACTGCGTATAAGAAATGAAGAATGTGGATGTTATGACCAGAGCAACTTTGCCTCAGTTCCCAGACACAGGACTCAAAATATTGGGAAAGTCACCCCCACCCATTCTTAAACACTTAACACGTTGCCAATTACCTAAAAGCAACAATTGTAATTACTGAATTGTTGTAGAAATTATCTTCCTCATGTAAAGCATGAGCTGAATATATCCTTAGTCAACATTGGATGAGTTTCCATGCCTCTTCCCACCCCGCAGAGCACCTAACGGGACCAGGTGCTGAGGAGCATCCTTGCATCTGGCAGGGCTAAAATGGGTTCCCTGCTGCTGTCAGGAGTCCCAGCCCAGTCCACAGGTCCAGTGGCAGCATGCCTAGAAGGAAAACCAATTATTAATTCTGTTTTTTATGTTGTTTCACCTTTCATAGCAGAGCAGGGCCTTGGGAGGAAGGTACTGTTCCTGGGAACAGAGCAAAACTCCTCAGCCCTGTTGTGAAATGCAGTCAGAGGAATAGCTGAAGACCTGAAAATGTCAAGACCTCAGAGTCTTGAAATAAGTATCTGAATGGTTAGATCCTTTCAACAGTTTGGGAAAAAAAAACCCCAACAAACTTCTGCTTTTATTTTAATTGCTATTTGCTAGGGTTAAGGTTAAAACAGCAACAGACTAATAAACCTGGAGGAACATGGTTAAGGAAGGGTTTGAATTTCTTTTTGGTTTGGGGAG
>WBMY01008399.1:0-67795 GCA_013397315.1 Donacobius atricapilla
CTGTCTTGTTTTCATTCTTTCTTCGGAGGTGGAGAGAATTTGATGTTTCTCTGTGTTGGCCAATGTGATTGAATGGGTGTTACTGCTAACTCCAATCGATTTAGCTCTAGTGACCTAGTATATAAGGAGGTCAAACTCTGAATAAATAGTTATTTTTAGCCTTCTGACAAATTCTAGAGTCGTGTAGTCTGGTTTCATGTTTTACAACGACATTTCCCTTTCCCTTTCCTGCAAGCTAAGGAAAGTCACCAAGGTTTTCCAGGTACCAGGCATGGCTCAGTGCCACACGTCATTATACAAATCTAGGGTTCTGAGCCAGCTTGATAAACGGTGTGTTAGGTACAAATAAACAGCTAACAGTTCTACTTCCCCTTTCTGTTTTTATAGAAGTCCCTTGTGAGCATCCCAGAAATGGCACCAATACCTTCAAGCCACACTTTCTCCCCAGTTAATTATATCCTTAATTTAATGGCTTCTGACAATGAAGTATTTTGGACCCCTTTTCCCAATGCGTAGAAATCCGTGCTGGTTTTAAAAGTGTCAGGCTATGGGCCGTGCCAAGAATTTCACTGTCAAACAACTAATTATGTCCACAGACAAAAGTCTGACAAAGAAATCGCTTCAAGCCACAAGTCAGAGGCTTAACCATTGTTTGTGGGAAGTTACTTTCCAGCCAGGGATTGGGGTGTGCTGGGAGGGAATGTGGCCGGGAATCAGAGCCCTTTGTCGGGGACACAGCCCTGGCTTATGGAGCCGTGCGTAAAATGCCCTCATTGCTTTCCCTTTAACAGGACGGCGCTCACCTTTCTGCTCTGCTGAGCACCATTTCATGACTTCACAGGCCAGGAATTAAACCCGACGGCACAAAAGCAGCTTGGGCAGCAGCTATCCATGGATGACAATCGTTCTCCTACAGAGCATCCGAATTGTATCGCGGGCGCTCCCCGCGCTTGTTCCCAGCAGGAGGAGGCGGCTGCTGGAAGATGCTGCGGTCCTTGGAAGCCTGTCCCCCAGAGATTTGATGGAAGTGCTGGGGGTTTTGTGTGCTCAGCGCGATGTCAATTCCATCGTGGTTCATAGGGAAATAAAACAACTTAGTCCACTGGTAACGCAGCAAAGTGTCTCAGTGGTGGTGGCAGCTGCAGCCAGGAGCTCAGTTTTGTGCTGTGACCTCTAAATTCCCTTTGTTGCAGAGTTTGGCAGGTTGAAATTTTGGTTCTATTTTTGTTCAAAATTTTGAGCAATCAACAAAACTCAGATTTCTCTTTTGTTGTTGTTGTTGTTGTTGTTGTTGTTGTTGTATACATTTGTGTATAATAATCCTGGCTAGTTTTAGTTATGCCTTTTCCCTTTCACTTTTGTGCATTATATTTTTACAAGTGGGGAGTATAGGGCTGCTAATTTCAGGAAGAAGACATTTCAACATAACAAAATTAAAGAGCCAGTCAGTTTCTGCTGGAGTGGATTTATTTATTTGTTTATTCTACTTTTATTTTCTCTTGACTGTTTACTGTGTAACCCAATTGTGCAACTGCTCCATAAGGTCTTGACTCAGAATGTGCTGCAGCCTGCTTTTTTGCTTAAAAGATTCATCTCACCACTGCCTGTCCAGCTGGTCTGGCTGATGAATAAGAGTTTGGGGCTCACCATCCCTTTTAAAATTTCACAACTTCTAATTTCTCATTAACAACAAGCTTCATGGTTGCCCAACTTATCCCACCAATCTTTCAAAGACCAGACCATATTTCACTGTCTCATAAGTCAATGTAGTTCTTGCGCACTTTCTGTAAGGATGTTATATCTGAAAGTCATCTCGAAGCACAAGTTTAGGGTCACCAGCAGTAAAGACACAAAGAAAACAGGGATGTACCTTCACATTTCTTAATGCAGAAGAATCTGGGGAAAAGTTGATCCTAATGCATTCAGCTTCAGTCAGACTTTACAGATGACCCTGAACTGATTTTATATTTGGGGTTTTTTAAATGAAAAATGCCAAAGATCTCTCCTTTCAGAAGAATGGTGGTGTCTTTAATGACATACAGCCTTTGGAGTGACTGTTTTTTTAACATTAATGTTTTCATTCTTCCAAGTTTTAACAGTCTTTTGAATTGATGGGACAACACTGAGTCATTTAAAAGTGGGTCAAGAATTAAAGTACTGTTTTGAAGTGCACACAGTTTTCTAGTCAGAAAGAAAAACTCTGAAGATTAAATGCGGGCTAATTGTCTTTTATTAATAATGTATTTTTAAAAAATAAAAGTATTAAGCTTTGTTTAGTTGTCTCAAGTATGAAATTATTTGCTGAAGGAAAAAAAAGAACTACCTCAAATTTTTTTTTTTTTTGGTTGTTGTTAACAGATTGAAAAGATATAATGCACGTCATACCAGGAATGGTCTAGAGGAAGATTGCAATAAAGCACTGATAGTCTCCATCAGCATAGTGATGGATCTACTTTAGTGAGCAACAGAGGAAGGACTTAGAGAAAGAAAAGGGAAATATGAAGAGTATATTTCTAGCAGGACTGTAGCATCAAAGGCTTTCTTAGGGAACCCTTCTGGAAATATCTTGTGCCTGCAGCACCAGCTGCATAGCCTCCTTCCAGCACCTAATTTTTATTTTCAGCCTGGCTTTGCCAAAGGTATCTGGTTAGGAAGCTGAAGCCACCAGACCAATGAGAGCTGGGTCTAAAATGTTGTTACCTTAAATGCCATGATATCAGGGCAGCAGATACATGATCATACACGTTATTCCACACCAGGCTTCCTTGCCTGTTAATTTGTCTTTCTCTTTCTGCTCTGGCTAGCATGGCACATTTACTCCTTCCTGCTCAGTCTGTCTGATTCAGCCTTTGTTTTCCATTCACATGACCAGAACTCTCACTCAGGCCCTTATCATTTCATGTCTTGACAGCTCCAGACATCTTCCTTCTAGTCTCAACAAACACTGGCTTGCAACATGTGTATCTTTGAAAATATTTTTCATCTTATGCTGATGTTCCATTGTTCCCTCTCTTTTGCTGTGGGATTATTTTCTTTAACTTTCTAGGCCGCACCTTATTTGCTTATTTGCTTGCACTGCTGACTGTGTGGCATCTGCGGTGCCAAACTTCATTGCCCTTTTAAGTGTCTCCAGCGCGCAGCTTCACATTTCCCCCCGTGGTGTTTAATGCGTGGCATTAGCTGAAAATCCCGAGTGCTGTTTCATTGTCCTCTCATTCATTCCTCCTTAATTGGGACCTCTGAATTCTGCTGCAGCTGGACTGTGTAACAACAGTGCTAACCTGACATAATACCTTGCAAAGAATGGGAGAATTCCTGGCTGCTGCCAAACAGCCCTGAATTCAACCAACACTAAACTCAACGTGGCTTTTATTAAATACACTGCATTCATATGGCTTAAGTAAAACTTATCCATCACAGTATTGTGCACTAAAACTCACCAGGAGTGTGCTGCAACTGAGTGTCGCATCCATTTCAGTCCATCTAATGCAATTTCAATGATTAAGATAGGCAACTAATAGTATTTCCAAAGAAGTATAAGCAGCCTATATACTTTTTATATAATATGCAGATTTCACTTATTTCTAGATCCCTCTCCTCAGTTTCTGCTTGCCTGTGAAATCCCAAAAGTTTTGTAAGAGGCAAAATGTTTGGGTGATGAGCAAGTGGAAGGGAAACTTATCTAATTATCTACTTATGTATCACAGGGGCTTTGGGCCACTTCATTGGATGTTCATTAGTTCATGTTACAGTTGATACCCAGTTAATCCTATTAGAATTTAGTATGTTACACAGCTTTGGAAGTGATAATGAGGGAGGCTTCTGGAAGGAATGGTTTGTAGCCCCAGATTGCTGTGGAAGATTTCTTTTTATCTTTGTTGCAAGTTGGGAGAAGGAAACCATGTTGTCCTAGGGATCATAAGGAGATCACATTATTACAGAAAATAGCAGTATTTTTATTAGAGGCACATGTACTACCACAAAATAGCAATATGTTGAAGTAAGTTTCCCAAATAGGGTGAAGGCAACTTTGTAGATTATGTTTGGTTTAGTTTTTACCCTGCTTCAGCAGGGAGATTGAACCAGATTCCCCACAGTGGTTCCTTCCAACCTTACCCATCCTGTGATTCTGCGATTCCTAAGTACATATTTATTTTTCCAACCAATGACAGCATGATCCAAGAAATTAATTCACAGATGCAGTAAACCTAACCTCTCCCTTCTGATTTAATTTTGAAGAGGGAATTGCACTGAACTTCTCTTTAAGCAATTTAGTTGAGATTTCTGTTTAATCTGGACAAAATAATCACAGAAACTGATTTTGGTTAATCACTAATATGGCAAAACAAATTTTAATACATTTGATTTGCAAGAGTAAACCTCTATATGTCAGTGATTTCTGATAACTTGTAATTGTGAAAAAGCCTAGAGAAAACTTAATTTGAAATTTAAATGTGCAGGTAAGTGCTGGATGAAGAGTTAGTATGAAAAGTAGAAATTAAAGAAACCATGGCAATAAAAATGGTGGGGTAAAGGCTGCTTATAAACGATGCCAGGTGTTAAATCACTAACAAATACAGTCTGTTAATAGTCTGCAAAGATTTAATTGTATTCTGAGAGTATGCAAAACTGTGTTAAAAAGTGTTTGGATATAAATTTAGCATATTTAAGGAAACATTCCTGGATGAATATTTGGGACTGGAAACAAAATTTGTAGACAATGTGATAACAGTAAGAAGGATGTCTTGTGAAATGGACCTTTATTAAGCTTGATCACCACAAAATAAAGATCCAATTAAGGCATTAAAAAGATAAAGACAGACCATCTGTGAGGGAATTTGCCACGGATCTAATGATAAGCTAATTTTTCAGATAAAGTGGGTAATGTGCTTTGCAGGGGGTGTAGTAGAGAAGTTAGAAAAGATTTTGGATTGTGTTTTTGCCAGGAACATGAGCGAATTGGATAAAAGCAGCAGAAACTACGCTTGTAGGTCAGTTGAACACAAGGTTATAAACACATTCTTTCTTTCTGGTTAGTGACATTGCATTGCGCCTTGAAGGGATGTTATGGGAAATGTATTTGTTGCCCTGAGGCATTTTACCTGATTTCTAAAAGCCAGAAGTGGCCATATGCACTAAACCGTTTTGTCCCACCGATTTTATTAGTGTGCAAGGCATAAAGTTTTGTGTGGTGCAGCACAGGTACCTCTTGCATTGCTTAACTGGAGACTGCTTTCCACTGAAAACCCTCTGGGGTTAATGTTGCACTAGCAGAGAGTTTTTCAGATTCTTGTAAAAAATCCCTTAACCAAGAAAAGCAGGTTGTGTGTGTATAGCTCCATAGAGAAAACTAATTAGGAAGAAGGTTGAGTGGTGATTAGGTTGCTTCAGAGTGGCCTGGTCAAGGTCAGTATCACAGGGTATCCTCATGGCCCACTCTGTTTCTGAGGCTGCTGACAAGACCAAAGACATTTGTTTAGAGCTCAGCCCAGGTTAGGTGTAGATAAAAATATGATATTGTAGTGCTTTCTTAATGCTGAGCTTTGCCTGTGCACATTGATAAGTCATGTAAGTAACTCCCGGGTTTTTAGATGAAAAGGTTCCAAAATTGCCCCATTAGTGAAGGTAGACATTTTTTCATCACATTTGATCCTGTGTCTTCTGCACGAGCAGCTGTGTTCAGCATGATCAGGACCTGAATGTTGTTTAGATCTGCTCTGTCTGAAGCTGATCAGGAAAATTAAAGGTATTAAGACTATGTGTGTCATTGAAGAATTTTAAATCCCACCTCCTGCTTTATATCTCATTCTCTTCAGTGAGCTTTACCAAAGAACTTTACTGCTTTAGCTTACATGAAAATTCTGTATTTCTGGAGCAAAGAGCCTGCTGTGTGGTTCTATATTCTGTAATCAAGATAAAAGGACGTCAACAGCACAAGTAGAAGAACCCTGCTATGGGATAAAGGATGACAAAATATCTTCTACAAAGAACTTATGTATAATAATAAACATTGAGATATTTCATCTCTGTATAAAAAATCAATACCTTTCCAATCAAATAATTCTAATTTGTAATAATGTTAAGCCTACATGCATCCTATTTGTTTTAACTTCTGTAGTTGTATTATTTCAAAGGTGGCTCAAAATATTTCCCAGCTTTTGTAATTGACTTTTTAAGTTTTATCTAAGCTTTTCAGGTATAGTTAAATATGTTTTCTATACTAATCCAAACTGTAGGTGCCACCTGCCATAGCAGTCATAACTAATCCAGTATTTGCTCATCAAGTGAAAAAAATTAGTATTACTGTAAAGTAAGCTGCTTAAATACTTTGTTTCATCCATCTGCTCCTTTTTTCCCCCCTTTTCTTTTCTTTTCAAAATGCAGGCACATCCAGATCACAGCTACTTTTGATCCTGTCAGCTACTGAACCACATTTAACAGAGAGAGAGAGGTATGTTCATGAATAATCCTCGACCCTTGATTTCTTTGCCCAAAGTGTATATCTTTGTTTTAGCATGTTTTGTTTTGCTTTCCTCTTACCCTCTTGATATCAGGGGAGTATCTTTAGGACAACCTATTGCTGAATATCTCTGCTCAAGTTGGTGAAATCAAGAGGCATTCATTCACATAAAGCTTGTAGAACCTGTCTCTGAAACCTCCCCCCCTCCAAAAAATGTTTTGCTTGCAGCTGTTTTTAGGTGTAGAGCCTCAGTTCTGACCTTTGTGAGGGAATCATGAATGGTAGACAGTTAGAGGCCAAATGCCAACCATATTTGTTACCTTTTGCAATAGTGCTTAAGTAAATTAAGGTTGTGAGAGCCCTAAAACTGTTCTTAATCCAGAGGTGGCTGAGGACAGAAATTGCACCATCTTTCATAGCAATTTTGGTTTTGTGGCTGGCCAATCTGTGAGCCACAGTAGTCAAACTGAGTCCAAAAGTGTTGTTGTGGATTGGGTTAATGTCCCTAAGGGCAGAGGCCGGGGCTGAAGTGTGCATGTGCATGTATCTCTGTTATTTACCTTTTACATGTTTTCTATATAAAAGTCTGTCCTAATGTGCTCCCCTATTTTCTGCCTTTTACAGTCCTCAGTGATGGTAACAGCCATGCAGCCCTTAAATCACACTGTGCAATACACACATTATTTGTTCTGCTCTTAGCATGCCTGGTTGATTTTTACCAACCTATTGACCTCTAGCTACCAGAGCACTTACACCATAAAAACAGTGGACACTTTGCTGGTTTTTAATTAGTATTGTCAGGATTGGATTTCTGTCAAATCAAAACCTCAAAAAAACCCTCTATTTTTTTTGATGTGCCCACAGAGTTTTGGATAGTCAGGCAAATGCTTCTTTTTTAAGGAACAATTGCCTTAGACACAACAAATGAGACCTATTTTCCAGTTTGGACACAAGTGCTTAGTTATTGGGGAGAAAATGGAAGGGGTTTTTTGCTGATAAATGATCCTATCAAAAGACAACTCAAAATATAGGAATTGCATTTCTGCTCCACTAGAAGATGGTATGAGGTCTGGTTTGTTTTATTATAGAAGCCACTCAGGCTTTTTGTGCTGGTCTCCAAGATGCCTAACTCAAAATTTGCTGTCAGTAAGCTTACTGGCATTTTACAAGCAAAGATGATCCCTACCAATTTCAGATAATGTGCTTAAATCTATGGTCCCAAAGAAAGACTTGTTTTTTTAATAGTAGTAATCCTTTAATTGACTGGGTGTGGAAACACCACAGGGCCTCTTCTGGGTTCCCTGGTGAGAGGCTTTCTGTATAATCTGCTTTTTTTGAAAAAAACACCCAAGCCCTGTTATAAAGCTCAGGGAGTTTTTAATCTATTTTTTGAATCTTTGTAAAGCTACTGTGCTCAACACATGTAATGATACAAATGCACTTTATGCAGAGGATATTAAGAGTAAGTATAGGATGAAATAAAAGTTAAAAAGAAGCCAGCAGAAATGCTGTCCATTGGGAGAAAAAGTGTTTCAGAACTGTATGTAAAGAAAACAGAATTGTTTTGGAAAGGGGAATAGAAGATAAGGGTATATATAGATGTCTTCACTTTTATCAACATTTGTCAGCTAAGAAGAGGTCTAAGAAAGTGCAAAGCTCCAAAGTTTTTGTGTCTTTTAACCCCAATAGCTTATCCCTTTACTGGGCTCCAAGGTAGTTTCAAGTGTCCTGCAAACAAGTGTGACATATTTGTAATATTGAAACATTTACTAATGATACTATTCGTTACCCTGCCTTTCTGAGCACATGAGAGCTGAATTAGACTCGGAATAACCAGCAGCATTTTTTGACACACAACAGGTTGAACCAACAGAATAATAAAATTATTCTGGCTATCAGGTTACATTACATTAATTTAGGAAATCTTATGCCATATCTGCCAAATGTGTGATCATATTACAGCACATAAAAGGGCATTGAATTGTACCTTGTTTCGAATAAAATACATTAATACCTTCCTTGAAAATTTATTTTGCAATGTAAGGTATTTACAGGTAGTTCTTTCTTCATACCCCTGCAGTTTTAAAGCTAATTTCACTTAACAATTGTTTATTTCAACTGGAACTTCTATATCAAGTTTGTAGTAGGAGGGTCTGGATCTAATTTTAAACCTGAAAAGAAGTACTTTAAACATAGAAATGATTCTTGGTAAAATAGGGCAAACATTTAAGAAATTTTAATTTTGGTTACTTTTTCTAACTAAATTTCTTCATTTGTAACTAATTCTACTGCATTGTAGAGAACTTAAGGAAAATGTTGGTATCTTTTTCTTTCTGTTGATCTTTTGATGTATATTTTAAATAAATAAAATATGGTAATTTCTCCCAATGTTCATCAAGAGAGAGTATATATATTCAAAAGCATCAAAATTTTGATGCACTTTACCTCTTCTCTCTTTATTGATATTCTCTCAAGCATGTTTTTTCTTGGCCTCATAATTCTGCAAACAAATTTATTTTTTATTATTAGTTTTCTCATTTGTTCTATTATGAAGATTCTTCATTAAATCCCTAAAATATCTTTTAACAACTGTAATCTTTAATAGAAAGAAAAAAATTAAACTTATTTTCCTTTTTTACTGTTATTTTGTGTTCTTTTTGTCAAATGCATATGCATTTTTGCTCTAGCGCTTTTTCTGGAATTAGAGATTAATTCCCTGTTTAACATTCCATATCAGTTCAAGTCCCTTCTGCCAAGGTGAGGTATTCAAAGAGAAACAAGAACATAATTTGATCCTCTTCTAATCATGCAGGAAGAGACAATCTGGTCTTCTGCATTTTCGTAAAAATGACAAATATACAAATAATAAATAAGCCTGGATCATTTGGTAATTTAGGTAAAAACCCATGTGATATACACAGATATAGAAAAGAAAGGCATTAAGTCCAAGGTATGTTCTACCGTAAGTTATGGGGAAGAAATTAGGTTTGATGTAGTCAGTAGCCATTCCCCTTCTGTGTAATGATATCAGAAGTCTAAAGGAAATACTGCTTTGGATGTTTTTCATTCCTATTGACTAATTTGGGGGAAATCCCTTACAAATCAGCATTTTAATTAAATCTTACAGGTAAATCTTTCTAATGTAAGCATTGTTGATTTAATATAGACATATATCATGTGGATGTATCCTCAGATTAATCATAAATTTGTTTTCTGAAAGTTGGAATTCTACATGTTGAAACACAAACATTTTGCATGCCAGAAAGGCAAGTTTTTGAACTGTGCTGCTCTTTGTAGCTGTAGAGAGGCACAGAAACTCTGTAGACACATGCCTGTTTATGAATGTACACATTGCTTCGAGGAAATGCCTCAATTTGTATTAATTTGGAAGTGTTTGTGAAACGTGCCTGCAATTGGTACTGTTGTCCTACCCTCAAGTACTCAATTGTGGTCATCTTTTATGATTCAGTACTGGAACCTGCAATAATTAGCAATGTTCATCTGTCTCTGTGTCCGTCTGTCTCTCCATCATCAGGAACATACTCTTGCTGCTGGCTCCTCATCCACTGCCAGCCAATCTCCCTTATTTCTCCCCCAACTAAATAATTTCTGGTCAATATGACATACCTCATTTTTTTTCCTTATTTCATTGATCACGTTGACTTATGCTGCATCTTAAATTATTGAGTTGAGTTGAAAGTTGAGAAATTTGAAGCCAATATGAAACATTGTATTTGATGACAATAAGTCATCTGCTGTTGCGCATAGGAGCAGCTGTATGTTGTGTTTTACTCCAAAAGTACTTTTTAGCTCTGTGTTGGACACAGCAAAGCAAGAGAGCTCTTATTTGCAGTCTTTCAGAAGGACACATCTGCCCTGCTGTTTAATAACTTCCAACTGTCATATAGTTTACAGTCTGTAAATGTTTTCCAAGACATGAATCAATTATCTTTTCAAGGAGATATGAATGGACTGCGGGATAAGAAAAAATTCGTAATTCTGGTCATACGTTTACATTCTGTTTGAAATACTCCAGAAGAGAGAGCAAATAAAGTAGTTCCATGAACACCTGCAAAAAAACCCCCTCAATTTGTGCCCTTGGGTGTAATGATTTTCGTGTTGCCCATGCAGTAGAAGCAGCAGACAGCTGATATGTTGTGGCTTACTTGGTGGGCATAAACTTTACCCAGTGCTTCTGTGACCCATGGTCTTGTTCTTGGAGAAGTTCCCACTGAACCATTCCTTTGAATACGTGTGGTGGGCTAGATTCCATTTTAGAAAAGTGACTTTTTGAAAGGGCCTCTGTCAATGCAGGGTGTTGCTTTCAGGTTACAATTTTCACATAAAAGTTCTTTATCTACCAGCTCTGCAAACTTTTTCTGGTTAGTTGGAGTCAAGGTTGGGCAACCTTCAGTAGTAAAGACACAGCCGACAGGATGTAGGTACCCGTCACCAAAATTGCTTCACACTGCTTGCAGACTTGGGACACTAATTAACAGCTCTGTTAATGATACATGAGACCAAGCAGCCAGGTGAATAGATGAGACTAAATGCACAGAGAGCAGAAGTTTATGGTAGGAATGCTCTACTTCCATAGAAATGCTTCTCCAACTGCATTTCCATTTGCGTCTTATTAGTTTAATTAGGGATGACAATTTTTTCCATTTTAAAATGATAGAAAATGAGTAGGGATGGGAAGAAGCTCACAGGAGAGTGCAGGATAAAGGCAGAGCAAGGTAGTGGATGGATTTTTTTGCACACAGCATGAGTCAAAGCCATCAGGGGCCTTAAGTCTCCTGAATCCCTTCACTCCTGCGAATTCCACTCCTTAAGTGTGTGGGCAGCAGCAAGTAAGGAGACATTTGCTGTTGAAGAAGAGGGAAAATCTGCTGGGCTTTACTCTGAGCCACATGAAAAGGAGGAGAGCCTTCTCCTTCATGATGCTACTTGTCATTGTCTAAGCACGTTATCCTCTGTATGTGCTGAACCATTTGTTTTCCATGCGTCACGGCTCTGCAGCATGGGAAATAACATAAAAACTGGCATTGCACTCTTAATGTGTGAGGGGAATTTCTGACTGTTAGCTGAACTGGCAGGGATTTCTTTTCCTAGCAGAGGGCATGACTCCATGGACTAGAAACAATTAGAGAACAAGAGGATCACAGTTTATTTTTCTCACAGGTTTGTAATAGGTGCTGGAGCCTATCTGCTGGCGGTTTGTTAGATCAGGTTGTTTTGGCAGAAGTTTTGTGCTTTACAAAGGCTGTGCCATATGTCATCCCAGCCACCCTGGCTTTGGAAAATGCCCCCAAGTCTTACACAGCAACACACTATTGACACATTGCATTTTATACCTGCCAGTGTGCTCAGAAATCAAGTCTGTTTTCCCAAACATTTATGGACTGTTGAAGAAGTATTGTTTGAAGCAGTATTGAAGATGTTTCCCATAGACCTACTGTTTGCATCACAGCTGGTAAGAGGAGGATCCATCTACATCTGCCATCTGCCAAAGAGGATAATGTGTTTTGTAACTGGCATTTCTTATTAATATTGTAGGCAGCAAACCAGCAGATAGGGCAGGAAGCTGAAATAGGACTCATGGTCTGATCCTGACTGCTGGTGTTTTGTGCAGCCCTGGGAAATTGGCTTAAGCTGTCTGGCCTACTGACTTTTTATATTGTGTAATCAGAATAATTTTGTACTGTCTTGTCATCTTCTGGTGGGGGAAAAAAAAAGCTGTGTGTCTGAGTAAAACATGCTGTGATGAAAAGCTGCCCATGAACTTATTACCATAAATAATTCATGTCCTTGTAGAAAAAAATCAATTGTGTCTTTGAAACTTGAATCTGAAACGAGCCTCACTTATAAGAGAAAGGGAACCTTGACAATATTCCTGCTTATCCTTCAGCTCCTATCATCACTAACAGCAAAGCTGACTGTGATCCTCTGCCTGCTTTTGTGGTCAGGCAGTATTGCTGAGCTCTGTGCTGGAGAAGAGTGAAATAAAGGTCACTGCCTTCCGTGTGGGCTCTCCAAAAACCAGTTTTAGCAGTCCCTTCCCTCAAACAACACTGCCTTCCCACAGAAACCTGCTGAAAGCAGAGAACTGCTTTATAGCAGTAGGTGTTTGGGCTGCAGGTCGAGGCTTTGGGGTTCTTCACCTGGCACTGGTGGTATCTCTTTGGGGCTCCAGCCCCACAACCCGAGCGAGACGTGCCAGAGGAGCTGTCTGTGGAGCAAACACACTCCTTGCTTCTTGCTGTGGTGTCGTAGTGCCTTTAAAGCTGTGTGGTTATCTTGGGTGATAATGCATTTGTCAGAGAGAAAAACCCCCTGTGGGGGTAGCAGAGAGGGAGGCTTTTTGGTGAGAACTCAGGTCCCCCTTCTTTTTGCAGCGCTCTGTCTGCTGGTGAATTTTAAAGAAGCCCTCGAGGATTTAGCACAGAATGAAAGCAATGTGCTGGCTTCCCTAGAACAGACTATCCCTTCACCTTCCTGCACACCCAAAATTGGGTTGTGCTGCATGTTTTTCTCTCATCTGGACCAGAGAAGGAATTCTTGCAAGGCACAGTGAACTAGAAATTGATAGTATTCTGGGAGTCCCTTTTTCCTGACATTCTACTGAAGATATTTCTGTAAAATTCTCTCCAACCAGAAAAAGTGGCTAACACTTTAGAACTGGTGCCACAAGCAGCTTAAGTGTTTATCCAGCATTGTAGTACCTCATGCAGACTGATCTTCAGAAGCTATCAGCTTCTTCTGATAGACTTAGACTTTAGCTACTAATTTCATTCTAAGCATTTCTGAAACTTTCTTGTCAAACTAACAGTGTTCTGCCTCTTTTCCATGTTTTGTGTTTAATAAGTACATAATCTGTACAAGAGGGTACTGTTATTTGAAAATCAAGGGTTGATTGTTATTTGAAAATCAAAGGTTGCCCTGTTTTAAGTTCTGGTATAGCAAAGGATGTTTTCTTTAGTATAAAATCCTGCCAGTACCTAAGACCTGCCTTATTTACTTTTCAACAACCAATAATTTTACTGCCACTAATTATGAACCTTTTTTGATTAGAAATGTTATGTAGGAGATATTCACTAACTATTTAGCAACCATAGCAGATTTTCAGAAACTTGAGTTTTGGCAGTGCTGCCAATATATTTTCATAGTTTTATCATGCAATAAAGCTTTGATAGCTGCCTTAGATAATTCTGGCATAGACTATTAAATGGTAGAGAGGGACAAGAACACCTGGAGTAAGGAGGATGAACAGGATGTAGAATTCCTGCCTAGAACAGGCACCTCACACTGTGCAAGCTTTAACATTGCTATTACCAAAGGCTCTTTAGTGCAAGCAGTAACCAGACAACCCAAAAGCTCCATTTCTGCTGTTCTGCCCAGCCCTGGGCCCCTGCAGGTCCTCAGCAGAGGTCAGGTAAAGCCCCTGTCTTGCTCTTCCAGCTGGGCCCAAGGATTACACAGGTGGGCACCCAGAGGGAATTTCTCCTTCAGGCAGGTGGGAATTTGGGCTGGAGTCTGTCTGTGCAGTGGCCACACAGTGTTAGCTGTGTCAGAAATATAGATTTGGACTGGACTTGGCAGAGACAGCATCACAGCAGAGCTCTTTAGGTAAGGGCAGTTTGTGCTCTTGCCCTTTTCTGTAGCTAGCACACCAAGAAGAGAGCTGGAAAAAACTGTAAGTGGTAGGATTTTATCTTCCCTGGGTAGGAGTTGCTAAGCAGATACTTTTGGTATCTTTAATACATTTATTTGATTCCCCAGGTCTGTTTAATGTTCTCAGTGCTGTCTGCCCTGGAGAGGACCCACAGGTATTTGAGATCTCTGGGAGGACTGAGGTGTTTCAGAGCCAGCCCTCAGTAACTGTGTTGGTGTATTTCCCTTTGCTCCATTGAAATGGCCTTCCCAGGGCTGCGGCCTGGGGTAGCTCAGGTGCAAGCACAGACACGCTCCTGTGCTCGGTGTTAATGGATGGATGGGTACTCCTTGGAATAATTGCACTATACTGAGATAAGGAATGGGCTGGAAAGTTAAACAGCTGCTGAGAAACCTGTAGTTGGTCTGTAGCAGAGCTGTGATTGTTCAGGTACATTTTAGAATAACTTCTGGGCAGTTAAGAGGTCAGAACAAACTCTAAAATCTGTTGTGCAGGAAATAGCAGTGCTAAAAAGTTTATATGGGGTAATGAGCCCTAACTTTGTTTTGGAGAATTCTCCAGTGTTTGTCCATGAGTCATTGCAGAATAAATTTTTGAATGCTTTACCTTCTCAGATTATTGCACCCTTTCAACCTCCTCAGCTTTCCACATGTGTGATAAATCAGCATTAGCATTTTTGGTATTTCTCTTTGCAGCAGCAGCTACAACCTGGGCACATCTCTGTGTTGGTGGCACAGCTTGGCTCTGTGACCTGTGACCTCCCCGCCAGGCTTTGTGCCATCCTGCCTTCTGCAGGGCTCCTTCCCTTGCACCCCAAACAGATAAAGCTCTCTGCTTGGTTGGGGTTTTTTGCACCCTTTGGATCCAGAGACCTACTTACCGCTGGGAGGGCCTGACTGGCTGGTTTACCTGGTCCTACTCTGGTGTGCAGGGATGTGCCCGTGGATCAAGGGGAGGTTCTGGGATCTATAATTGGCATCCAGGGGAAAGGTTCAGGCTCTGAAGTCTGCCTGGGTTTGTCTTCATCTGATTGAAACAAGGAATGGATTTTGGTTTGTTATTACTCCTCGAGCAATACTGTGTCCCCAAACTTACTTCAAGCACCGAAGGTTCTCCAGTGTGGCCAAGCTCTGGAAATTTCTTTCTTGGGAATGTTTGGTACAAGACTTTACCAGTGGTGAATTCATCAGTTAGCAGTCCTCTATTAATCCTCGTGGAACATGACAATTATCACTTCTACTATCACATCAACTTTGTGTTGTGTTCGCAAAAGTTTGTCATCTCTCCCTCCTCCTGGTTTGAGCTGGGGAGAAGCACAGAAAATTCCACTACTTTTGAGGAGGAGGAAGAAAGTGGAATTCCTGTTTTGCAGCAGCTGCTGGTAGCAAGGAGTGAAACAAAAGCCGATGGCTCTGGGGCTGGGCTGGCTGCTGCTGCCTAGGGAAGCAAAGCTTTGTGTGTTTTTTGGGGACACACAAATACCACTTTACCTACTGCTCCCATGTCAGCTGAAACTGGAGAAGTCTACAGAGTACCTCAAATCCCTGACATTAAAAAACCAAAAGAGGGTGCTAAGACCATATTCCTTGAAACTCCATCCACAGTGGTGTTACGTTTTGTTGTGTGTGGCTTTGTCAGTGGTTTTTTTAAGGCACAGGAAAGCTATAAAATTCTTCTCCTAGTTCTCATTTTTGTTGTGATAGGATTTAACATGAATTTCTGGTTTGTTTCACCCTTTGATAGCCCGTCCGAGTGATTTACACAAACTTTTACAGAGGCACCACCATCTCTGGTGCTTTGTTAGGAAGCCAAATCCCTCCAGGTGGCTTAGACAGATGCTCGCACCTCGGCTACGCCCTGGTTTGTATACTGCTCTAATAGTTACTAATTACCTATTCAATGTCATTACCACGTTTCTGGTTTTGGCACAGAATTACAGAGCAAGTTACAACAGTCACACAGACCCATCACCGTGTATTCTGCCAACACCAGAAAACAAGGATTGTTAGGGTGCTTGCAAGGTATGTTGAGCAGTCAGTGTGTGTACTCAGCTCTCAGAATGTGTGTTTGTTTTGGGCTTTCTGCATTCTTCGTGATTTGCCTGGAACTGAAGAGCCTGAGTGCTTACTTCTTTCTAAGTGCTGGAGATCAGATCTACTTCGGGGAAACTGTGTGGTTTTTTACAGTTTGAGATCACTCAGTGAACAAAAGGATATCTCCTTGATGTCCTTGGGCATTCTTCAGAAATCTGTGAATTTTCAGAGGGTGTATGCTGAATATTATTCTGAGCAGAAGTTACTAGGAAATAAACAAACAAACAAAAACAAAACAAAAAACAAACCCACCCCCAAACACAAATAACTCAGTTCTTGTATTGTTAGAAAATATTTGTTGTGAAAAAAAAGTAATTTTTAACGAGATATAAAGGAGAATAAGATTTTTTTTTCCTTTTGATTTATTCCCCTGATCCTGATCCTCCCATTTCACATCAGGGATTTAAACCCTCTTAATTCCCTTGTTCCTACTCCTTTCTGAGAAGGGGTTTGTAGTGAATGTCCCATAGAAGGAGGCGATTCCAACAGGGCTAAATGTCTGGGACAGAGCTCCCTGTTAAGGCAGATTCTCCTGGTTTTGGTGCTAAACAGCCCCATGGGTATGTGCCAGAGCTGCTCTGCACAGGGTAAGCACACATAAAATACTTTTTCTCACAGGCTGGGTAGAACTCCTGCTCTGATTAATTGTATGTCTACAGCAGGAAGTTTTCCTGGCATAAGATGATTAGTGGTGTAATTTGCCTCGGGAGCATTGCTATGCTGATAACAAGGTTGGTTTATTTTTATAAAATACAGCAGTGGGAGCACTTAAGAGAGTTTGGTTGGCTTTCTTAAACAAAAAAAAAAAGATTATAGTAAGAACTCAACCAGTCCCCAGCTAGTAAGATCTTATCTAGAGTGGAATACTTAATTTTTACATTTAAATTGCTGTTTAGTTTTCAGAGATCACTTCCACATGAAAGACACAATTAATAATTGCCAAAGCTGTTGTCTGGACTGTCTTTGAGGCAAAAATCCTTGTGCTGGAATTTATCTACTCATAGAAAACTTGCATTTTAAAATGTCTTTTGTGCCTATGCCATGTAGTGACTGTCTATTAAGACTAAGTACTCCCAAGACTAAGTATTCCTTTGTCCTTTTTGGTTTATAAATAATCTCTGGAAGAATAAGAGCAGTGCTCGGTGTGAATGAGAGTAAAGGAATCAAGCCCATCATCTATGAAAGAAAGTAGAAATTCTAGATCACAGGATTTGAATCCACTTCTTTCCCTTTACTGCTGCCAGTAGGGAGCAATGTCTCAGTCAGGATAGCCCAATCCTGTGTTTTTATCATCATATTACAGAGATTTATTTGACTTTTCTGTGTCTTCAGTGGTGATCCCCTGTGTGCCATTGGTGCTTCTGGAAATGTATCTCTTTTTCTTTTGCACGGGAGAAAAAGAATCAAAGCTTCTTTAAGCTGTTTTTCACACTGAATTGTGGGGAAAGTTTATTTCCTCGTGAGTCAATTGGGGAAATTTTGTGAGAGATCAAGTAACAACAACGTTTAGCCTTAGGTTTTTAGTCCTTTTAAATATGAAAGGGAGAAATTTTGTATTTGTGGGTAAGAAAGGGCAGCAGCCAAATTTGATCCTGGGGTAAGTCTGCAGGGAGTGTCCTCAGGGTCAGCACTGTCCGGAACACTGGACACACTTTTCTCTGTTGAGCATCTTTTTGGACAGTGTTTTCTGATTTATGGACTCATGTTCACTTCTAGGACTAAGTCAGAATGGAATGTTAAAGTATTCTGAAATGGCAATACATGGAATTCAACTTGCAGGCTAAAAAGCAAAGTGCACTGACTTTGTTTTAAAAAACAACCTAGAAAAATCTTTTTGGTCCCTTTTAAAATAAAGTTGTCCGCTTAAAATTTCATTTTAAAGCATTGCATTTCTGTGATTCCTGCCCGTTTCTCGGCTAGGTTAAGAGCATGTAGACACACTTAGAATGCTGCTTGGCTTTAATGGAAGCAGGAATTCGAAGTACTTGGAGCCGGTGCCTTTGTTGTTACCCAGTCAGGGAAGCTGGCAGGTGATGTTACGGATTTTGGAAGAATTGTGGTTTTGCAGACAATGGGAGCCGTCGTTAGAGCACACAATGTCGAGATAGTGCTGCCGAGAACATAATTATCATCGGGTTTCCGCTGCTTAACTGATAAGTAATATTAAAACCTCAAATAAATTATAGTTGTAGGGCCATAAAACAAACCTCCCTGAAGTCTGACATTTGCAAGATCAAAAAGGCCAAGTGAGATCTTGCATATTTTTTATTTAAAGCAGCACGGGAGCTGTAGGCACCGTACCATCCAGGCAAACAAACCTTAAAAGGCACTTTGGTTTTGAAGGAACAGTTTGCAATACAAGCTCTGAGATGAGCATTTGCTTAAAATGTTGGCATTTGGAAATTGATCATTTCTATAGTAATATTATTGATTTTTTTTTAAAGTGTGCTCTGGGTTTTTTTTTTTGTTTGTTTGTTTTTGGTTTTTTTTTGGTTTTTTTTAAGTTATATTTGTATCAGCCAGAAGCTTTTCAATTATTCTGTGTGCTGGCTGGGATGTTTTTTAATAGACTTGGTATGTTTTAATGTTTTTAAAATTATATTGCAGCAACATGGCTTTGGCTTAAAATGTTCCTCTTTAGTGTATTTATTCCTATAATGTTAATTGCAATTTTTCTTGTACAAGATTTTCTTTCTATTTTTGTACTTGGAAGTTGGAAGTGTCCTGAGAATTTAAAATAATATTCTCGCTGAAGAATTGGATACCCTCGGTACTTTTGTGTTACTTTGTAGAAAAGAGTATGAGATGGAAAAATGGTGACAAAAGCACTGGTGTGTCTTCACCCCAGACAGCTTGAGAACTGCATGTTTTCTTGTGGTTGGCACCTGGTATAAAAGGATTGCTTGAGAGCAGAGGGATGCCCACAACACCTCCACAAAATTCATATTGTAGCAAGCATATCTGATTTTCTGAACAGTTACCGCTTTGGTGGGAAAAAGGTATTGGTTTCTACTGCCTTCTCTGTGATTAGAATGGAACAGGCAAGTCAGGTCTTTGAAATTTTCTGATTTTATTTGTAGGTGTTCTTGGTTTGCTTTGCAAATGTTTGCATTGCTGCCTGAAAATTAAATTACAGTGCTCTAATATCGAACAGTGAAAAGTTTCATAGTGTTGGCCAGGAGCCAGACACTGCAGGAGGTGGGACAGTACCTGTGGGAGGAGGGCAGATGAGGTACCCCTGGCTACATAGGAAGAAAAGGCTAATAAAATATAATTTCTGAGACTCTGGTCATTTTAAGGGAGTGACTTTGCAATTGCATCGTGGTGAAAGTGATAATTCTTAGCAGAAGCATCTTGCAATACTCTCAAGTTCGTCAAGCATCCTGCTGTCCACCTTCACTTGAGGTTTACCTGGGACGATTTTTGAAAGAGAGAAAATGTAAGATTCGATACCTAAAAGTGCAAAATAACTGCTTGAGACCTAGAGGCAGAAACTGACAATAGTTTTCATAAGCTGGGCAAATGGGGCCTCTTGAGATATTAAGACTAAGTATTCCCAAATAATCATAAAACTACTTTAGAAACTGAAATTTTGAGTTCTTCTGTGGTGTAATGATGTTGGTTCAAAGGAAGACAGCTAATATTAAATATTTGACTTCATTCAGCGTTTCAACAAGTTTCAATATGATTATTTCCTAGATTTTACATGTGCTCTATGTGTTACTAAGGTTTCTTTCCACCTAAAATGCCAAGTTTACCTGCGTATAAACCCCATCTTACAGTTGATTTGGTGCAGTGTTCCCCCAGCAGGTGTGCGAACGTCTGCTTGTCCCCTCAGCAATGCCTCCATGGAGCGTGCAAACAGAATGAACACAGCAGGGGAAACGGTGATTGTTCAGCAGGGAAGGGGTTAAACCATGGCAGAAGTGCCTTTCTAATTTCAAGGAATAAATAAAGGAAACTGTTGGGGTCTTGGGTTGGCCGAGTGTGTTCAGGAAGACTAGTGAACTCCTACAGTAATTAATCCAGATCAGGAGAGGATTAATTTGAAGTTTAAAACACCCTCCGTGCCTAAGGAGTGACAAGTGTAAAGTGCTCATGAATGGGGTAGAGAGCTGGTTTGTAAGAGTGGGGGTTTAAGTTATGGATATGAAATCTGATTTTTGAATTTGCAGGCTGGACTTTTACATCTTAATCTTCTGTAGTAGATCAGTAGCCTGAGTGAATATGGAGTGAAAAATATCATAGATCATCTTAGGTTAGTATAGACCATATAAATGTAAATTACTTGACTTTCTTTATTTATAGAAAAATCCAGAAATTTGAGGTTTTCTGCCATTGGTAATCAAGATTTCTTAAGTAGACCAACAGCTTGAAGAATTTAAACTCTTTTGGTATTCTTTGACGAGTTCACTCTATTTTAGCTCAGAAAATAGGTTAATTTGTTTTGAAAGGAAATCTTGTGGGTTGGGGAAACATTTATAATGAGCAGAATATGTTGTTCACTGTAGAGCAAATCTTGGAAATTTACCTGCAGGTGTATTGGTAAAATTGTTGCAAATTTCTGAAGGATATTTTTTTTTCAGGAAATAAAACTGGAATAAGATTATTAGAACTAAAATATCTCATTAATTGAGATAATAATGTGTATTATAATATCAACCACAGTAAATGACCAGCCATATGGGAGAGGTTATATTTTTTTTATTTGACTAGTCTGAGCTACAAAAATTATAGTGAGATTTTTACATTTGAGTAGGAAACTTCCTCCAGTCCTCCTGTTGTGGCTTTGCATTTTGATGGGAATGGTCTGTTCTCAATTTTTGCCAGTTTTTGTAAGAGGCTCTTTGCCTTTTCCACGGTGATTTTTTTGTCTTACAACAATGAAACGCCCACTGCCATCTTCATCCTTTTCACCGTCTTCCTTCCTGCTCTCAAAAGCCCAAAGTGAAGCTCTCAAGCAGAGGCAGCTGAATCCTGACAGCTCCCCCCTGCAGACCAAAAGCAGCTCAATCTTTGCCTTCCCACACGAAATTCAGGTGTCTTCTCTGACCTGGATGCCTCCTTTTGTAAAAGTCTCGTGAACCTTGATGAAATTTTGCCTACTTGTCTGTTAATACTGTTCATATAAAAACATGAAATTTTGCCTATTTGTCTGTAATGCCAAGAGCCTCTAGGGACAACAGAAAATTGAGGAGAGGTGGCTGGGAGAGAACACCTGAGTTCATCTTGCACAAAAGGACAGAGGTGCCTCAGAAAAATCCTCGAAGGTGGAGCTACACAGCTAAGAGCTCGGGCTGACCAAGATCCTGGGTGGAAAAGGGAAATTACTGCAAAGTACAAACTTGTATTGCTTCTCCTTGTTTCATATTCCTTTCTGGAGTTTAACATTTTGCTGTGGTCAACTTGGACTGGCATTTTCTTGCTTGAACATCTCATAAAGTACGATCTTGGGTGAAGTTAGTGGGATTTTTCCTACTGTTGCCTGAGTCTAGACTTCCCATTAGATCTATGCCGGAGCATACTCCAGAATTCCCTAAGGCAGGATCTTCTGAGCAGGATTTTCAGGTGTCCTGCTCAGCCTGGAGAGCAGGGAGGGGGATTTGCTCAGGAGGAGGCCGTAAGTCACTGCATATTTGGACTAGAAAAGCACTGTGCTGCCCCAGTTTGGGATAAAACTGAGGGCTTTCAGGAATAAAACTGCCTTGGAGTCTGGCCCAGTCCAGAGAGCTGCTGGTGCAGACTGGAGTTTAAGGGCTGATATTGCTGAGAAACATCACAAATCTCCTGTGTGGGATGCCCTGCTGTAAGAGAATGAGTAAAACCCTTCATGCTTTTGGCAACATCCAAACTCACACACAGTTGTTACTCTTTCTCATTTTAAATACATTTTCATTTCTAATATGGAAGAAGAGATAAATAGAAGATTTTATGCAACTATAGCACTTTTTATGTCAGCTCTGTGCTGAGTGATTTATCTTTATTACCCACTGAAGCCTGAAAATTTGCACTTATTTTTCATGTTATTTATTTTGGAAAATACACCAAATGGCTCTCCTCTCACTAGTTTAAATAAAAGGGAGCAATTTGGCACCTGTAATGATCAAACTGACTAACTTAGGGTGGAATAGCAATTCCTTCAGCACAAGCCTAAACCAGGGGATTTCAGAAAAGTCAGAATCACCATGCACTGAGAGAAGCCACACCAGTTCAGGAATGCAAATATTTTAAAATAAATATTGGCCTGTATTGTGTATTGGCCCCTGGCTTAATTTATCTGGCACATGCTCAGCTCTGACACTAGCTGATTATACTAGTCAAAAATAAAAAATAAAAGAGGGAGGAAGTATAGAATGTCTGCACCATCGCTTTTTGTATTTGTACCCCTTCTGTGTCATGGAACGAGATGCTGACAGATGGTACTTAGTCACCTGTTATGTCTGTTGATTATATGCTTTGATCTAAAATTTATTTTGCTCCTCTTGGCGGCTGAGCTGCTTCTTAATCCATTGATAAAACCTGCTTAATAAGCACTTGCAAAGACACTGACATCACCAGAAGCACACTGCGCTGGTGAGATCATGACGTGATGCCCGTAAACCCAAAAGAAGCCTTGGAAGGCTTCAAGCAAAATGCTTTTTTAAGCAGCAAGTAAAAAGCAGTTTTATTCTTGCTTGGCGTATTTGAAGTCTGATGCTTCCTTGGATTTTTTTCAAATGTATCAGCAAAGAGAGGACAGTTCAAATAGCTGTTTTCCTATGAAGGATTTGTATCTTGCCATGCTTTTCTGTGTATTGAGACTATCAGAAATCTTGTTCACCTTCCTTAATTACGTGTGTAAATACAATTTTCTTGCCATGAAACAGTTTTGAGGAGAGAGCCATTACCTCAATGCCTAAACAGAGCTGACAGCTTGCCATGAGAAGTGTAGGGAGATAAAGTGTGGTGTTCATCTTGTTTGGGCTTTTTTGGAGAGTTTTGTTTTGATTTTGTTGGGGTTTTCTGCAAAAGATAAAGCTTTCTGGGTTTTTAGTCTGAGGATCCTGTCACTCATTGAATTAATGACTAATAAGAACCAGTTAAAGTAATCTTAACATACAAACCTTGGCAGGGGGGAGTTACAAATTTCTGATACCTTGAGGACTTCATTGCATTAGCATTTTAGCACAATCAGGTCTTTCCTCCTAAGCTGCTTGGCCATCTCTGGCCAGCTCTTGCTGTCACCGAGCTGCCCTCAGAGGGTCACATGGGCCCTTGCCATCAGCTGGCTGGCAGGTCCCCTCATTTAATTACCAGGCCATGTTTTGTCAGCATGGAAGCAGTGTCTCCTGCCAGCTTTGGGAGCTTTCCAGTCCTGGAGACCTGCAAGGCTGCAGTGTAGGAAAACTGGCTTTTTATTTTTTTTTTTAATATTCTCTCTTTGTCTGACAGCTTGCTTGGCGTCCTGTGAAGGAGTCCAGATAATTAATTTGAGCTAGGTGGGTAAAACTAAGGGGCATGACACCATAAGAGATTGTCTCCTCTTCAATGGTTCAACCTCTGACAAAATCCTGAAGTTGCCACATGAAAGAGGTTAGATTCCCCTACAGGGAAATCATGTTTATTTTAATGCAAGAAATATGAATCAATGGAGATTAAAAATGTGGACAGAATTCTGGGGTATTTAATTCAGAGTCTGGAAGTAATAACACATGGAGTTGCTGCTCAGATTCTCATTGAGTTCAGAATAGCTCCTCTGTCTTCTAAGCTAAAGTGACAAGGAAGTTAGAATGTTTTTTTCTTTGTTGACCCTGTGACTGTTCGCTTGAAAATAGGAACAAAGTATTTTTATAAATTTTGTCCTATATAATTATATAAGGGAAGTCATTCTAAGCATCTTTGTTTCTGTAATTTCTTATTTTGATAAAGTGAAGTCTAATAAAATTCCTGAGCAGATATTAAAAACCAGTCCAAATTTTACAACTAAAAAAGAATTTGAACTTACAAATTCTTCATTTTTTCTTTATATATATATATATGTTTGTTTGTTTGTTTGGCAGAGGAAAGGCTCATTTAAGAATATAGGCTACAGGACTGCTGGTTAAACTGTAAATTACTGAAAAGCATGTTAAGGCATGACATTGTTGCACACCTAAGGATCATTCTTTTTTGGCTTGCTGCCTCTAGAGGCATACTAAAAAGGGGAGGCGGGGGGGTGAAGCAAGCAATTTAGAGCTTGTACTAAATAAATACTGACATGTTTGAAAAAGAAAAACAAACAAAACCAAACACAAAAGCCAACAAACACAGCCCTCCGGAGACTCCCCAGCCCCTGGAAATCCAGGACAGGAATACTCCCAGAACACCAAACGCTGTTGCCCATCAGAGAGCTGCGCCTGGCAGGCCTGGGGACGTGTGGGGTGCCAGCCACGCTGTCTGTCACGTCTGTCACAGCCCCCTGGGCCCTGGCACTGCCAGGAGCGCCTGCACAGCTCTGAGAGGGGACAGCAAAGGGTGCAGGAATGATGCTCACATGAAACTTGCTTTTTCTGAGGGAAGGAAAAGGAACTTTCGTGTATGTATTAGGGGAGAGGATAACGTGTTTTACATCAGGAGGTTCTCAACTGAAGAAAGATTTAACTTTGTGGGGGGTTTCTTCCTTTCTTATTGGGCTTCCATGTGAGATGATGTGATAAACATGAGAGAAAAAAAAAAATCCCCACAATTCAAACATACTCTTCATGTATTTTAAAAAATTAGTTGCAATAAATGTTCTTCCTCATCGCTGTAAATGTCCGTTACTATGAATATTTAAGAATCTGATCTTTAGCTTCTGGATGAAAACTATACATAAGAAAGTGAATGAATTGGGGAAGCACTTAATAGTTTCAGTATTCTTCTTTCTCTCCTTGCTTTCATAGTATCCTATGAAATAGTAATAGAGAGGAAGAGAGATTTTCTTTTGTCCCTGTCTTCCACATCTGCCAACCTCCCAGCTCTTCTTCCTGACTCCTTTCTGTGAGAAACCCCTTCCTGCTTTCCCCCAGCTGCCTTCCCCACCCACACACATACTTGGATCTTCAGTCAAGTCTGTCCTTGCTCTCGTGCCCATGAACTGCTCAGGTGCTGCTTCCACCTCTTCTTTCCCACAAATCTGCAGAAGCCCCACGAGATTTCTTTCCCTCTCTGCCTTCACAGCATCTCTCCCATCATCCCGTGACACTGCCCATGCCTGCTCTGCTTCCTGGTCCTGGATTTTTGAATTTTGCCAGTTCCAGTTGAGGTTGAAAATTTTAATTTTGCCCATTTTACACCAGTCAGTTCCAGATGTAGCTGAAAAGAACCTCAGGTCCCCTTTGGTGTTGATGCAATTCAGTGCCCACAAAGTTAACATCCCTATTTAAAAGCTGCAGTGGAAAGAGATGCCAGTGAGCCAACCCTCAGTTCACAGGCAAGGAATTACAGATTTTCAGGGCTTTGGATGAGGCCAGCTATGTCGTAGTTTCATATGAAGGATCTTAATGAGAAGATGCAGTGGTAAATAAAGCAACGATTGTTGTTATTCTATATTATCTAAAAACGTGGTTTTTTTCTTGATGATTTTCTTGATGATGTATGGGGTTTTGAATGTTTTAACTTCAACATTTTCTAAATAATAAGTTGTCATGATTGATATTTTAGCATCTAAAAAAGATGGAAAAAATTGAGATCATGGCAGAAACCAGATTCTTAGCTAAATGTTGTTCTGAGCAACTGTACAATTTGACACTGAAGTTGTCATCTTGGATTGCACCACTGGCAGTCCTCGCAGATGACTGAGCCAATTCCCTTTCCCAGAGTGTCTTAAAAATAGAACATCTTGTCTACTACCATCTTCTGATTAGAAAGCATTGTTTTACAGCTGTAAAAAAAAAAAAGAAAATGTTTAAAACTCAGATTGAAAACACATGTTCAGCTGGAGAGAATGCAGAGATAAATTCAACAGCTGTGGATTTGCCATATATTTAGGGCTATGGCCATGAAAACAAAAAAATAGTATTTTTGGTTTGGGTTCTGTTGGTGGTGTTTGTTTTTGTCTTACTCCTTTTAGGTAGGTAGATCTTAATAAAAACTTCTGAGTTTTTTTCCTCTCCTTACAACATTAATGGTGAATGTGGCACAGTAACAGGCAAACTGGTTGCAATGCACATGCTGAGGAGGGAGGCCTAGGCCACGAGTCAAACATTCCACACCAGCCTGCAAGATTAAAATGTTTGTAGTTGAGCATTTTGCACAGTTTTGATTGGAGTCCATCCAGATATTTGCATGCAAAGAATTATTGCTCAATGACAAATTGCGTTGATACAATCTAGTATGTCGGGAAATTTCCACTCTAGTATGGTCGTGTGCCAAGTATGATACCTCCTGGGAATGATACAATAAATCATGTATTTCGGCCTTGAATGATCACTGGACAGCAGAAGCATTTTTCTATCATTTGGAAGAATCACAGTTTCTGCATCTCTAATCAGAGGTGATTATCATTTTTGCAAGTTTGTGCTAAGATTTTAATACAAAAAAAGCTGAAACTCTGAACCTTCTTGCAGGGTTTGTAGAATACTCCTACCCTTAGGAAGAAAGGTCTGTGCAAATAGCGTTACTTGGGTTATCTGTGCTCCAAAGTGTGGTTCTGCAAATGTGCTGCTAAATAACACCTTCTTCCGAGGAAGATCTGATACCACTGAGAAATTTTATGGTAGCTAACAATTCCATTTAAACCCTGATCTTCTCCCCTTCATCCTATTTATATCCTACCTGAAACCAGCACAATTTCCTACTCTATAAATACTATTGTGGAGTTGGTTAGCAGACACGTTTCTCAGCCTCACCTACCTCCCAGAGCTCTGCTGCTCATCATGACAAAGCTCCTGAAACCTTTGGGTGACAATAACCTCCTCTTAAAGTAAGTGCAACACGTCTGGTAGCACAGAGAGGTTATTCCGTGAAGTTTAGAATAAACCTTGGAGAAGATGCAATACTGTGAGGAACAGTCTGATGCTGAAGTGCCTCCACAGAAACGTTCTGCTTTAGAAAGCCTGAGCTTACTGGCCCTGGTGTGTGTTTGACAAAAGTTGTTTGAAGGAATGCAGATCTGACTGCTCAGGATTTTAGCACCAGCTACTGAAAATAAGTAACGCAAGATCAGTCAGGAGGTTTTGGTATGAAGTAGTTAAGAGTTCCTCAGTGAGCCAGACTTTGAGCTAGCAGTGGAAGGTTTCCTACAGTGTTCCTTTCTCCTCTTTCCTTTGCAGCAGAATCTGCATGGCGGAAATTAAGCCTGAAAGAGAGATGTGAAAATTAAGTGTGTTTGTTGTATATAACAGTAGCATTCTTCTGCCTTTTTGATAAAGGAAACCTGTCCATTACGAAAAATGCTAGTTTTTAATCTGACTGGATACAAAAGAAGGAGTCTCATGCTTTTCAAATCAAGTTTTGAGGCTGAAAAATTCATTCTTCTTAACTGGACAGGTGATATCTGGAATTTCAGTACTAACTACAGCGAGAATCTTTCAGATATTTAATTCACTTTTTCTCCTTACAAAGGTTTTTTATTTGGCAGTAAACCAGCTGCAGGAACAAGGATTACTTTGTGTGTTTTGTGATGAGATTACACTTAGCATTTATGGCATTTCATGTTTCTGTTGGAATATCACTGACATCATGAAGTAAGTTGAAAAGGCTTAAGTTTTAAAATGACAGCTGAGGTCTCAACACCAAAATCTCTTTGATGATTAGATGAAATGCTTTCTGTTGAGAAAGAGTGATATGGGAAAGGAGAAAGGTGCTAGGGGGATTTAGGTCTCTGTCAACGTTTTAATTGCACAGCTCACGGGTTTTAGTCACTCTCCCTAATCTTGCTTTGTGCACAGCTTCTCTTTGCTTCCGTTACATCCTCGTGTAGCTGCTGCCTACTGATCTCTGGGCAAGTCCCACTAATGCAGGAAACAATGGTGTTAGTGCTCCTTTAAAAAGAGCTGGGGTTTGTTTTGCTCTTGATTTGGTGTTTTGGGGGGATTTGTTCTTTTTTAGGCATGGGGAAGGGAAACATTTTCAAAGTAACCTCTTAGTAGCTGGCAGGCAGAGGATTATAAATGTTTTGTCAAGTCCGGTGTAAACTCCCACTTTGTGGGCTGTTGCTGTGTGACGAGTTTTATTTTGTGGGCCAGTCTGAATGGCGATAGCTCTTATGTGGTGTGTCCCATGGTTGCATTTCCTGATGAAAATACTGGCCTCGTGAGGAAAAGAACTGTCTTTGGTTTCAAGGGTTAGTTTTGTTTATACAGAGACAGAGATAACACTTTTAACCTGTTCAGTACCTTCCTCAAAACAACCCCCCTGCCTACAGGTAGGCTCTCTGCCTGTCATGAAACACTTTGGCTGTGGTAAGAGCGCAGAAACAGCTAATAAATCAGTCAGAATCTTAGGACACTGTTTTTAATGATAAATATAAGCATAAATGTGTACAATCCTGAGTCCCTCGTCTTGAAATCCCAAAAGGCTGGAAACACCCATATTTAAACTCAGTAAATACATCACTTGTGCAAGTGGAAATACAGTTTTAGTAGCTCTCCTACTGTTCAATGTAGTTTATTTACATACTGAGCTCCATGAACAATTTCATCCATTCATAAACAGGATATAACGATGCTGCTGCAGAAATCTCTCTGAGAGTGATGGAAACTGCCTAAAATACAGAAGAAAATTAGAATAACGGTAGTTTGCTGTGTTTAGTAGCTTAGAGTCAGTCAATCTCATCATTCTAATGATGTAAGCACATACAACTTGTATTTTCACAGACTAGGCTGAGCTTTCTTGCAACACAGTGCATTTTCCCCTTCATGCTGTCCTTTGAACTGTGGAAGTTTTTCCTTCATTTGTATTGCTTTTTTACTCTGTTATCTTAATTTTTCCTGTCTTCCCCCAAAATCTTGCTGCCCCATTATTTCTCCCCTAATTCTTGTCATTCCTCTGTGTCTGCTGAGAAGGTTTTGCTGTGTGCTGGCTCAGAGGTTCATGTGAAATGAGTTCCTGACTTTTCCGCTTCCTTCGAGGCAGCGGTCACTTCCCAGCTGGCATGAACTGCGTAAATAAAATAGCTGGGAGCTCTAGGAGCAAAGGGAGGGAGCAGCAAAGCTCCATGAGCTTGTGGTTGAGCCTGGGGTGATGCAGCCAGTGTGTAGGAACAGGTTTTTTTTGGGTTTTTTTGTCTTTCCATCTGCTTCAGGAGTTGGAGTGAGCGGCCTCGTGCCTTGCCCTCCAGAGCATGCAGGCAGTGAAAAAATCCAACATCCAGCCTCCTTGGTCTGTAGATGGCATCATAAAGTGCTGGGATATCTCCACGTGGTATTATTTCACAGACTTTGCTGCAGGATATTTCAATGAGAGAGATAATAACTGGTTTGGGCTGACTGTTTTAATATCTGGTTTTGTTATGGACTGAATGACCAGCTACAATTTTCTGTAATTGCCTGTAGTTTTCCCTGGACTTATGCAAGCTCTTTTCAATTAGCCTGCCTCCTGAAGACTTTTCAGGAAACAAATCTCTTTATGTGCAAGGAGAGCAAGAAGTCAGATCTATGAGAAACTGAGAAACAAAAATCCTCCAAACTCTTACAATAAACCAGCAATGACCCACCATTTTGTGTAATGCAAAACGCTGGTGCTGTTGTTTTTGCTGAATATCATGGAAAGATGTGACAAGGATACATAAACCAAAGCTGCTTATTTTTTAAAGTAGATCTCATTGTATTTTTCTTGGAGATAGTACTCATCCTCCTCTTAGTGCTAATCTTTTTATAGACAAATACCTTTGCTGCTTCAGCATACAATTTCTTCTTTAGTGGGCTCTCCTAACATGACCTAGCATTTCTTCCTGCAGAAGTTGGTAACGCTATCAAAACTTCCCTCAGTTACTCACTCTTATGAAAAAGTGTTGCTCTGTTTTTTCTTCCCGCTGTGGGGTTTGTCAGTGATTCATTTCTGTTTGGAAGTATTATTGGGCTTGATCTCATCCTTAATTTGCTCTGCATTTCTCATAAACTCACAGCCTGTTGGTTTCAGAAAGGTGCCAGTGTTCATTTTTCATTTGAATTGGTTGCTGTTTACAAGCCAAATGCTGACAGATGTGGTTACGAGAGCCTCGCTGTTTTCTTTTTGCAATTAATTTTTTTTGGTGGTGTTTATGGGTCTATTGATATCAGGCCTGTTGGTGTGCATAGCAGAGCTTACACAAGGGATGAAGGACAACACCTCCATGGAGTTCCAAGACCTTTTGAGAAAGCTTCCAGCTCCTTGACGAAGGCCTTGACGAAGTTGCTTACTGGTAAAACTTCCGCAAGTGGAAACTTGTTGGGAGAAAAGCAGATCCAGGTGGCTATTGTGTAAATGTGGGGAGACCTTGTCTGAAAGGTTGTTAAATGGAGGGAAAATTAGAAGAGGGTAAGTAGGTGTTTTAGCTTGTCCTCAGTTCCAGGCTTGTACATAGAAAGAGTTGTCTGTGAGAAATTGGATACAGAGGTAATTTTGCACTTGTGACTGAATAAATTTAATTAAAGTGATTTATTCCTCTTTCTCCCACAAACCTTTAGTATCTTTATGTGTCTGTTGGAGGGCTGTTAGAGTAGAAGCACATGATTTACTCCCCCTTTCTCTTTTACTAGAATGAATAAAAATGCCAGATTTCAGATGTGCTCCAAACCACTGGGGACATGTGAGTGATCATGGATGGGGAAATGGCTGCCACTTGTGACTGTTGGATAGAGCAGTTTTTCAATTCATTTTGATCAGAGATGTTTAGAAGAAACTTTACTTATGAATGCAGTTTTTTAGGATTAGTTGGAGAGATCATAATGTTTATAGATTTTTTTTTTTTTAAGAACTACTCAACAACATCCCTCAGTGAGATTCTTTTCCACCTGGGTGGTCGTAGTTTCATTTTGTGCAAAATATGGGTTTTTACTTTGGCCTATTTGAGGAAGTGTCACCTCACACACAAATACCCACACATCAGCTTTAAGGCAAAATATCATTTTACTTTCCAGAATCTTAAAGTCAGAAGATGATACTCCTCCAGCCCCAGTCACAAAGCTGTAAGGATTTCAGAATTTTCCTTGCATCTGTGCTGTTGACAATTAATTTCTTTCCTACAGTATGGAGAAGTTGGATATGGAAAGTCCTCATTCCTAAAAGAAATTTTGGTGAATTTTGTATTGATTTGATTTTGAGGGAATAAAAATTCTTGAGTAAATGAAAAAGGCACCAGAAATATATATATTTTTATAATAGATTTCTGAATATATTCACAAGTATTAACAAATCGACTTAACTTTGGCTTCATACAATGGACTAATAGTGAGAGAATATCTGAGTGTTGACCTTGTTAATTTTTTAAGCATTCTGATAGCAGAGTTTAGTCCATGACATTTAGTAGCAAAGTAGCTTTGCCTTTTCTACACATCTTTTTGGATTGTGGAGTAGACTTCCTGTGGCATTACCTTCAGAGAGCTGTGGGCTGTAAATGCCATCTTACCACACTCTGGCTTGAGTTTATCAATACAGCTTCACCTTTTGCTCCTCTTGATCTTGCAGGAGGGTGGGAAAAGGAGGAACAGCTGAAGGTGTGCTCAGTACCTGAATTAAAAGGAGGAACAGCTGAAGGTGCGCTCAGTACCTGAATTAAAAGGAGGAACAGCTCCAAATGTGCTCAGTACCTACTGAATTGAAAGGAGGAACAGCTCCAAGTGTGCTCAGTACCTGAATTAAAAGGAGGAACAGCTGAAGGTGTGCTCAGTACCTACTGAATTAAAAGGAGTAACAGCTCCAAATGTGCTCAGTACCTACTGAATTAAAAGGAGGAACAGCTCCAAGTGTGCTCAGTACCTGAATTAAAAGGAGGAACAGCTCCAAGTGTGCTCAGTACCTACTGAATTAAAAGAAGTCCCCCTTATCACTGAGATGAGTACAATTAAAGCACGTAACCCTGCTCAGGTCTCCCCTGGTTTGGGGTGAGCTGTGCAGCGTGCGGCTGTCTCTGTGCTGAGCAGCAGCTGTGGCATTCCCTGAGAAGCCCAGTTTCAGGCCAATAACCCTCTCTCTGTGCAGCACACAGGAATTCCAGTGCATGCCATCTCATCAGTCCTGGCTGAGCTGAAATCAAATATGGGCTCTGGCGCTTTTGAGCAATGTACTGAATAAGGAACCATGCAAGGCAATCTCCTTGGGGGGAGTCTGTTTGGTTATCACTCGAACTATTTGTAACAAGAAGCACAGGGAAAACCCCAGCTTTTCAAAGAACATATTCACTGCACTTCTCAGTGGGTTTCAGCATCGCCTTGAAGGCCAGGGTGAAAATTACCTTAAAAGTACAGTGGGAAGAGGGAGGCACACAGAAGCACAATTGTACCCTGTCATCTGAGACAAATGTCAACAGCTCCATGCTACACGAGTCAGGTATTTATGTAGTGATTCCTACATTAGTGAAAAATAAGTGTTTTCTTTCAGGATGGTGTATACAAGGTATAGCAAGATTAAATCACTGGCTGCAATTGCTATTAAAAAAATGAATACAAGTGCAGCAAGACAAAGCACTACTGCATTATCTTATTGTTCACATCCCACAGACAAAAGTACTTCTATCTGTTGATGATAAAGGTTGGACTCGCTGGTCTTGGAGGTCTTTTCCAAGCTAAATGTTTCTAAAGTTCTGAGTTAAAAGGGATCATGTAATTAGATTTACAGAAAGAAAGTGAATTTAAATGAAAAATGCCTGCTGTTTATCAAATACTTCCAAAACTTGTGTTTTGAGGAGGTACAGAGCCACTAACAGTGAGTAGAAATGAGTGCTCTTTCATCTAATAATCCTGCTTTAGCCTTGTACTGGCAAATTTGGACACTCACTTGAGCAGAGATGCAGAATTCAGGTTTTTATTGCTCTGAAATGGTGTTTTGCTATATTGGTAACTACTGCAACGACACAATTTTTATTTGTTTTTGTGAGGTTGACTTTGAATCCTTTTTGTGTGTTGTATTTCCAGCTGTACTCATGCTCTGTCCTTCAGGTAGCTATTTCCCAACAGACAAACACATGGCTTGCATATCTGATGCAACTGCGAATTTTTGGCAACAAAGCTGTTTTCTTGGATCAGGAGAATGAGTTCTATTCAAACAAGTTTTATTCAGACAAATGGTTTGGCCTTAGAGATGGGTGGTGTGGCTGTAAATTTACATTTCTGGCCAACTGGTGACTTCCCACTGGACACAAGGTGTGGAATTGTGGGACAGTGTCTCCATTTGTTACTTTCCTGAGAAAATGCTTTTCCAGGATCAGATCTGAAATGGGCAAGAAATCTTCTTCCAGTCAGTAAAAAGTCATTTGATCTTTGAAAACTTGTTCTGGGTATTTGGGAAATAAAAAAAAAAAAAAATCATTTGAATGTACTAATCTTCTTTTGTGAAATGTTGAAGGCAATATGTAGAAGCTGGTATTGTTCTCATTGGAAGAGCCCTGTGAGTTTTCTTATGCTGAGACTTTGGCTTGTTTCCAAAAAATGTTTTTCTATTTCTCATATATGCAAATATTTTAATCTGTTCTTTAATATATTTTTTAAATTATGTTGGTTCACCATTGTCTTTTTCCCTTGAGGTCACATATTTTAGCTCTTCTCAGATAGTAAATTATATCTGTATAGACATTCAGATCATGCTTCTAGTGTTTGCCATTGCATGGGAAAATATGGGGTCCATAAGTTGATAACTGAGAAAATTTACCACAGCTTTGATTTTGGAAAGTGGAGAATTAATTACTTAATTTCTCTTGTGAAACTTCTCAGTTTTGTGGTGTAAATGCTTTCCCTAAGTTATTCATATTGCTTTGAGAGGAAGGCTCATTAAGGACTTGAAAGATTGGGACGTCAGTGATAGAAACACCTTCTATCAGCAAAAATAAACTGGTAATAAGATAATCAATGTGGCAACCAAATACAATTCATTGCAAAAGAAATGATTCATAAAATATAACCTTAAGTCAAATAATTTCTCTTCAGGTTCATGAATAGCTCATAAAAATACAGAAGGACTTTGTGATATTTAGGTTATTTCAGTCATGAAAGTGAGATGAGTGAGTTCTTAATGAGTTCTTTAGGAGGGAGAATTTTTTTATGATAATGCAAATATCAATGGTTTGAAAGGAATCAAGAATGTGTTGCTCGCATCATGCTCTTTCTCTGTGTATGTTTTTGGGCTTAGATTTTCCCACTATTTTCTCTGTTTAGTATTTCCAAATATTAAGTGTTTTTCACAAATTGACTGCTGTAATGCAATCAGAAATAGGTATTCTATATTGGTGTTATTGGAATAATAGATAATGGGAATAATATAAAATAGCATATATATGTTTTGCAAGTGCCTTGAAATGAAGTTCTCCCTTTCATCGTGTTTAGCAAACATTAGAATGATTTTTCCCAGCAGTCTTGAACATGAAGCTAAAAAATCACAAATTCTCTTAGGCATTTACTTTAATAATCTTCAATCCAGCTATATCAGGAAAATAAAACCTTTCCTATTAGGTTTGGCAGAATGGCAGAAAATAACCTAATGAGTACAAAATCTGCTGAAGTGTATTTAAATGTAGGTTAATTTTTAGGACAAAGAAGATACACTTTGGTCAGGCTGGAAAATGAAAGGCAATGTGCGTGCATGGTGCATCTTTTGGGGTTTGTTTTGCTTTTTTTCTCTCATTCATCGCAGTCTCTGGATCTGAGCATTAGTTATGTTTATCCTTTAATCCTTCTGTCTAGGTTTGCTTATGTAAGATTTATTATATAGCCAGGGTGGGTAGTTAAATGAAAAACCAAACCTGACCCTCAGTCAGTGCAAGAATACCTACAAATTACTTTGCTTTACATAGACAAGTTAAATTTATTCTCAATCCATTATGTAAGAGTTGGGCTCCACATTTCCTGAGCCACCAAGAGACTAAAATTGCTTCCGGTTGCATCTGTCTTTTTGCACTTCACTCTCTAGAACAAGGAGAAAAAGAAGCTGGGTACATTCTCTACAAGTATTTCCTTGAGACAGAAACTCAGTGGTCATGTTTCATTGTGCAGTTAAGTAAATACTATCATAATTGAATGTGCTTGCTGCTGGCTGTGTACAAATCCTACCCAGCAGAAGGTTTTTTTGCCTCTGGTAAACTTTACAGAAAATAATTGATAGATAGAAGCAGCACAGGGCTTGAGTGAACAAATCTAAAAATCACCGCACTGTGAGTGCTCCCACATTTTCTGGACACAAATCCACTTTCAATACGTATAAATACATTCAATCCCTAATATAATTTATTTTAAAATACTGGTTGATGTTACAGCTTGTTCTGCTAGGGCACTGTAGTTGGAGGGTGGCTTCCTGGTGCTTTCCATTGTTTTTTTCCCTTTATTTAATGAACGTGCTGAAGCAGACTGGAAGTAACTAGATTCCCTAGTTCTCTGGACAGTGACTGAATTAACAGCTGTGGAAATCACGGATGTTTTCACTCCCTGCAGGTTGTATTCTGTGCTCCTAGGGCAAGTATAGAAAAACTGTAGTGGACTTGTCCTGATGTGCTGCTGGGAATTGCAGATTAAATTCATCCTGATTTAAAAGACCTACATGAGGTTTATTAATCTTTAAAATCCCACTTAAATCCTGTTTTAATGTCTTAAGTAGGATTTAAATGATGTCTAGTGCAGGCCCTTTGTAAAAAGAGGAAAGAAGTGACCCTGAAGGTTACTAGAAACATAATATTTTGCAGTTTCATCAAGCCATATATAACAGGATTCCAGGGCCATCGATGGACTGACCTTTTGTGAAATCCAAACTGCATATTTTATGGGGAAATATATAATTTCTGCCTCAACAAAAAGCCTAAAGGAATTCCAATGATTAAATGACCAATCTTAGGCTATTAAACAATGCTTATTGCCAGCTCCAAATATTTAGCTACTCCCCATGGCTCCCTGCACATTTATTTGATTTTAAAATGTTTCAGCTTGGTTTGAAATAATGTTTTGGGAGACTTCTTGTTCCTGGGAGTTTTTTCTTTCTGCTTATGAAACATCTCTGCAATCAAAAGACAAAGTACATTGATTCCAGCATTTCTTCTGCAGGTTTTTTTTCTGTAAGAAGAAACTTGTGTAGAAAAAAAAAAAAAAAAAATCTGAGGAATTCTCCTTTCCCCCAGCTCACCTGGTTTCATGCCTCTATCATTGCATATTCATGTATTTCATGGAAAATCTAGGTGGAAATGTCAGTTTTCAGTCGTGGCACCTTTAACTGGGGTACAAAGAGGCCAAAAATCCTCGAGACCACTGTAAATCTGAGGGCAAATACGCAGCTGGGCGGTTGTTCTAGGCTGTGGGATTGGCTGCACGGGAGAGATTTAACAAAAGCCTGTACTGAAAATCCATTTTCACTCCAGTGCTGTGTTGCTTTGCGGGGTGATGTGGGTGTGTGGTCCTGTGGTCAGAACAGGAGAGTACAGGCACGGCGGGAGCTCTGCCTCTGCTCCAGCTCTGCCATTAGCTCTGGGCAAACCACAAACCCTCTGCTGCTCTCTGCAACTGCACCAAATGCTGGCTGCAGAAAGGTCCAGTGTCCCTACTGAGCACACTTTTGGTATGCTTGAGAGTCTCAGAGATGTGATGCTATGGAAATTTTCAAAATACACATAATTATACATGTAATCTAGGCTATAAAATTTTCTGATGTCGCAGCACAGCTATGCAGTGAACTGAATTTTCTTGCTATGTCAAGAGTAGGTAGTTTTGGCTTTCAAAAGCCAGAGTAGTGTTTGGTATGCAGCTTTGAGAAATTAAACACTAAGTCCCCCATCTGAGCAGTGTATTGTTTCTATTACAAAAAATATTTAGGTTAATATTGAGTATTTTTGTCAGCTCACGATTCATTACAAAGTAGGTCTAATTAATTGCTGTCACACTCTTTAAGGTGTGGATGAGTGCAGGTTAAATTAATTTCCCCCAGAGGCAAAATATTTTTACCTAATTATGTGTAATTTTCTACTTTTTTGCTCATCATCTTGTACTAACAGACAAATCAGGTCATATGTTTGTTGGAAGGAGCATGAACTGACAGAAGAACAACAAATCAGAGGGTGAGGAGGTGTGGAAAATGGGGCTTTTTTGAGGCTTTTTAGGTAGACGGATTTGAATTCCACCTGAAACCATTCCTCAAGTAATGAATCAATCTTGAGGCATAATTTAAAGGAGGGGGGTTCAATGCAATGTAACAGGCCTGCTAGGAAAACTAGGGTTTGGGGTTTTTATTTTCCCAAAATAAAAATGATGTATGGTGGGATTTTTTTTTCCTCCATGAATTATCCTGCTGAGATATATCATATACATTATATCAAACAGTCACTAAGGTGTTACTTTGGTCAAGGCATAAAATAAGAACATGAAGTCATTACATCTGCAGAGAGTGATCAAATTTATTTGTTATTTGCTAAATGGAAGTATTTTGTGGGTGAGGGGGGAAATGTTGCTGATAGATATTTTTAAAACAGGACTGTAAAATAGGTGTTCTCCACCTATTTCTCCACCTCTCTGTTTGCTAATTAGTCAGAAAAGTGTGTTGCTGATTGTCTTACTAATTTGGGCTGTAAATCATTGAAGTTTCAGATTCCCAGGAAGCCCATGTTCTAAATATGGGCTGTCATTTGCAGTGTCTCTGTTTGTGCCCTGTGCAGCAATCCAAAGCAATTTGGATTTGGAAGGATTGAAGCTGCATTCCCTCCATGACAATGGGGACCTACAGCTTCCATTAGTGCTCAAGCCACCGTGGGAGGCTTATTGGGAGTGCATTATTGGGAGTGAGCACAGGATAAAGTGTCCTGCCTCTGCCTCGAGGAGCCTAACCCTGAGGATGGACTGACAGACCACGGGCAAGACAGCAAAGTGCTGCAGTCAGGGGGGTTGATGCAAAATGCAGATGTGTTTGCAAGAAAAAAAAAAAAGGTTTTATTTTCTGTTTTGTTATAACTCCTCAAGGGCAGTCATTCTGTTGACGCTCATGAGTTCCAGACCGGGATGAGAAGAGGAAAATGAGAATGGGGATGTCAGGAAACACAGATTTTGGGAGGGGTAAGCATTTAGTGAGATCTGATGGCACTGATGTCCTGACCTAGATGGCAGAGTCCTTTGCATTGCATGGTTAGACCAATATCAGTTCCATAAGAGATCTGACAGCAGCATTAGGGTAAGAAGGAGATCTTTGATTATCCACCAGATACCAATAATTTGAACCCCAAACTAATAATTGGAAACCAGCTTGACATCTTCTGGGAAAGTGTAGGGGTGGGCATGGATAGCAGAGCTCCCCTCAGTACCAGGGAAGGTTTTTTATACCATCTTGCATGCTTATCAAGCACTGTCTCATTTGTCACAGGGACTTGCTGAGATGATTCTGAAATGCACATCCTGGTTGGCTGGCAAACCATGTTCATGAATTCGCTGTCAGTGATCCTTTGCCAAATGTGAAAGTCGTTTTCATGGCATTTCTGCAGGATTTCCCTCTTGGTTCTTGTACAATTCCATGATTTCCTTGATGGTAGGGATGGAAACATAGAAAATATGCTAATTAATCGACAGGTGACACCATGCTACAAGCAATTGGAAAAAACAGGAACAGCTTGGAAAACTATGTAGTAAAATAACATGGAGAAAAAGAAAACAAAATTATTAAGAAAAAGTGCCAGATTATGCCCTTAGGAACGGCTGGATGGTTATTCTGAAGAAAAAAGGCATTAAGAATTGCTAGGGCTTCTGGTGGATTGTGATGCAAGTAGTGTTTGACATATTTTTTGTAAAAATTACAAATAGGGATGTTTAAGTAGATGTCTCATTTGTAGCAGATGTGATCTTCCCTCCATTAAGTGCTCTTACAGTTTCATCTGAGCTACTGTTTCCCGATGTTAGCCTCAAGTAGCTGAGACAGGAGGAGGCTAAACATGGGGAAAGGTTTTTGTTAATGCTAAGAGCAGTGTGGCGCTGGAATGATTTCCAGGTTGTGGAGATCCCCAGAACTTGTTAGATCTTCGCCAGCGGGTGTGAGTTGACTGCACCTGAAAAGAAAGGGTGGGGGCAGCCCAACTGAAAATTTAAACCTCCTTCATCCTTGTCTTCCGTGGTTCTGGATATCATTCATACAGGTATGTATGATAACTTCACACTCCTGCTGTGGAGTTATCTTCTTATTCGTTGTGTGTGCTTAGCCCCCTGATTTGTGATTTTAGCAGGACGTAAAGTGGGAATCCTGCCTGCATTGCCAGAAGGCACTGATATTTTGACACTTCCATTCAGTAGCATTGCCTGAGAACATTTTTGAGGAATGAAAGGCCTACACACCTTGGATTGCATACATTTACTGACTCTGCATTGTACAGGCTGGGTGTATTTAGCTCGTGGCTCAGTTCATCGTGGTACACAAAGTTCTTTTATAGGTTCTGTGATGCCTTAGAACTTGCTAAGGGAATATACCAACAATCACATTTTTTCTGGGGCGTGATGTTTGTTTGGAGAAAGTTGGAAGTAAAACAAAATCAGGTCTGAAGTTGGGATTTTCTTAACATAGTGAAATATATTCCAGATAACTAAGATTTACTACATTCTGTGGAGGGTGTGATTCTGTATCTACCTCCTGCGGGAAAGGAAAAGAAATTTTCTTATATTTTTGCTCAATCTCAAGTGTAAATTTAGGTGTTTCAACAGAGCAGCACTGAAATAGTGTCAGGGGAGGTTTGGGCTGGATATCAGGAAAAGGTTCTTCACCCAGAGGGTGGTCAGGCAGTGGAGCAGGGCCCGCAGGGTCACAGCACCAAGTCTGGCAGAGCTCCAGAGAGGTTTGGTCAGTGTTGTCAGGCACATGGGGTGACTCTTGTGGTGTCCTGTGCAGGGCCAAGGGTTGCACTTTGATGATCCCTGGGGATCCCTTCCAACTCAGGCTATTCTGTGACTGAAGGTCTCTTCCAGCATTGATGACTCTGTGAAATACCATCAAATAAATTGTAGCTTTCAACTGTATTTTCATGCCTGACGCAGTTCATCACACACACACAAACACACACTCACACTTTGATCAGAAGGCATGAACTAAAACTACTTTATTTGAAAGTCTGACTCCATATAGAGTATCTCTACGAAGGCCAGGGATTGGGGGAGAAGGTTGACACCTCTCCCCATCCCATGGGTCAAGACAACTGTCCATCAGCTGTCCGCATCTCTAAGAACAAGAATGAAAAACTCTCCTTGAAACTATACACTAACATTGGCTGTATTTACAGACCAGAGCGTGAAAAAGAAGCCAAAACATGAAACTGTGAAACAGAAGAGAAGGCTGAAAAAATCAGGGCAACACATGCCTCCTGGATAATTTTTGGGGAAAAAAATTTGTCATTTCAAAGAGCTAATCAAGCAGTGAGGAGCTTGTGAGAGGTTTTCGCATATCGTATCTCTAATATCAGCCACGAAACAAGCGGAGAGCCTTGTAAAGAAGGAATACAAGGAAGGCCAAGATATGAAAAACTGGCTGGTTGGTAGCTGTCCTGTCAGAGCTCTCTCTAGAGCTCTGTCTTGTGCCAGGGAAGGGTAACTGCTTAGAAATTGTGTTTTACAGGAAGCTGAAAACTCTTCCCTAGCTCTGTGTCAGGATTTTAGGTGGAGTTGCATGAACTAGTTTGTCATTGTGTCCCTACTGCATTCTCCCAACCTTCTCCATAATCCAGGCCATGAATTATAGATTATTTTGAAGCCATTGTTTCAAAGAACTCCTTATCCCCTAATAATTACCTGCAGACATGCTGATACATATTGAGTTCTAAAAACAAAAAAAAGAGAAGAGCACATGGATATGACCTGAAGAAAACAGACCTTTGGACTGCTTTCATTCAGGTTACATGAGGTAATACTTCGCTGCATTGTCAATTGTTAGGGAAGCTTAGGATGACACCATTTCCTACGGTTTAAATGATTAATTAGAAGCCTGGGTTGAGATGTAAAATTAAATACTTGTACCAGTGCAATCAGCTTTACTTTTTGCGCACTGAAACTGTAATGAGCTGCTTTGTAAGGCCAGACATTTCCTCTAGCAAAAGTGGAAATTCAGCTGGTATGCAGCACTTTGGCAAGAGATTAAACAAAACCTAATTGCTTAAGTTACATTTGCAAAATAATTCTAAACCACAGGGCTGTTTCCCTTTTCATTTTCGCTACAAAATTTAAAGCTCTTATCCCTTTACTTTTATGATATCTGATACATGTTTAAAATGTCAAATTTCATCATCTTTATCTCCATTGAGGTGTCCTTGATTTCCAGTATGGAAGGCCAAAGGAAAGCAAACTGGGGAAAGTTCATGAAGAAATTTCTTATGTTTTATTGAGACTTATGTTTTCTCTGGTTAATTTCTAATGGGAAAAACCCAATTTTCCCATTGAGAAATGGGACCTGGTAGTCATGGGATTTGCATTTTTGTTTCTTTTTATTATTATTATTATTTTATTTTATCAGAAAAAAATTTATTAGTATATTCTTATTTATTATATTTTTATTATATTTTTATTTTTATTATATTTTTAATGATTTTTTTATTTTATCAGAAAAAACTTCTAGATCAAGCAATGTAGATTTCAAAGCAAGTATTTTATTTATCTTTTTTTTTTTAAAGGTTGGATTTTTTTTAATGTACACAATGTGATGGTGCTGGTCATGGGTTTTAGAGGTGGCCTATCCAAGCAAAACTTTGGATAAGTTTTCCAGGACCCAAACAGGGCTCCTTTTCCCTGCCTATTTTTTAAGTTAAACACAACACTAAATGGGGGTAGATAGGTATTCTTGTCGCGCTGAGGATGGGCAGCATGACAAAAATAAAATCCATCACCATTTAGTCTCCTCCCAACATCCCCACAGCAGTGAAGGAACCTAGCCAAAGGCTTTTTACAATTGCTAGCTTTTTTCAATGCTAAAATCTACTTTGAGCTTCCAGGCAAGTCTCATTGAAATGCAATATTAATGCACACTAGAATGTCTGTTCCAGTTTAAATAACCACAGAGGTAGCACACCAGCAGGTCTGCACTGCAGAAATGGTGATTTTTTCAACAAGTAGTAGTTAAATTAGATGAATAGTTTTTACCAAAGTGCCCCAGAGAAATTATCACTAGCATTTAAATGTACTTCATGCTAGCGAATACATTTTCAAATATCAAAATGTTACTTAACTATCAGTTATGCTTCATTTAGTGGTTCTTGGTGAATTCATCAGCTAAATTAAGCTTCATTAACTGATTCTTGCAGTATCATTCAGAAATGTTATAATTATTTCTCTTTTATATAGAGGGAAACCAAGGTAGATAATTCAGCTGGTTTGCTGATGGCCATGTTCAGAATTTACTCTGTAAACAAAATTGAAGGTTAGGTTCCCACGGCTTCTCCTCTGGTACTAAAACCACTAGCCCTGATTTGATACCTATTAAAAAAACAAACAAACAACAAAGAAAAACTGCCAAGACACATCACAACAAAGACAAAATCCAAACACACTCCACAGAAAAACCCCAACCAAACCAACCAACCTTCAATCTTGCTTTACAAAATCATCAATTTCTGTACTGGCTACTGTAAAGATATCTGAAAATTATTCCAATTAGACATATTTTAGAAAAATCTTCAAAACCCAATAGAAATTAAACCAATAAACTTTTTGTTTTCAGACCTATTTTTACTAGTTCATGGTTTTCCCATTTGTTGACCCTGTAGTGTTAGGCATCTTTTACATCTGGTTTTTAGGCTGGAAATGTAACACCTTTTCTGTCAGGAATATTTCTGTAAAGTATGCATTTTAACCTTTCCCAAGTCATCACAGTAGTGAATCCAAATCATTTCCAGATTTTTAAAAATCCCTGTGGCTGCATAAAAACGCCCACCACAGAACTCACCTCCACTTTAGTGGAATGACCTGCAGAACTGGTAGTATAAAAAGAGCTGAGAAACAGCACCCTAAATTTGGTTTCCCCTACCACCCCTTTCAGATTTCCAGCTTGCCGTAAAAAGACAACAGGACTGAACTTGTGCAGACAGGCTGATGTCTTTGAATGGGGCAGAGAAGCGCAGGGAAAAGGAAAGATGAATAGAATTTCTCCGGCTCTTGCGTAAGTGCATCAGACCCGCTGGTATGTGCTTCCCCCCGTCCCTGGGCAAGCTGGGCCAGAGCAGCAGGGCTGGGATGCTCCCCCTGCTCAGCCAGCAGCGGCAGGATTGCAGGATTTAAACCACAAATCAAGGCTGATTCTGTCCTTATTTAGTGACTAATATTGCTGTTTTCTAGAGCAGGGGGAGGCAGCAGCCTTTCAAAGCTGAGTCATTTGACCCCAAACTCAAATAAAAGTGTATAGTGATGCCTTAAGTTTTAGCTTTCCTGTTTTTCAGATTCTGTACTACCTAGGGGTGCAGTTCTGAACCTCATATTGAGTGTTAACAAGCTCTCTTCACAGAGTAGGTAGACAAAACAAATCCTTTTCCTGATGAAGACCAAGGACAACTTTCAGGCCCAAAACGCAAAGAACGGTGGATTGAAGGGAGGAACAAGAAGGATGAGACCTCACAAACTGAAGCTGTAACTGGAAAATTAAACCCCAATATGCAAATGGACAAAAACTTATAAAAATGTAAGATCTCGTGACCGGCCTGCCATTTTATGACCATTTTGGGTCCACCTTGGGTGCAGCCCTGGTCAGGCCCTGTCCTGCCCAAGGTGCATCCTTGAGGCCTTTCGATAAATCCCTACTTTATTCTCTGTCTCTGTCCAGTCTCTGTCTCAGGTCAGCCTACCCAAGGCATCAGTTTGAATCAGATTTACTCGCATCTGGTTATGTCTTGGAGGACACCACAACTGCAAGTTGTTGGTGGTTTCCTTGCTGCAGCTTAGGTGCATTATGTGAAGCTGCTGTGAGTACAGAGAACCAGTACTCAGTACATGCAACAAATTATTAATCGTGCGATTCATATTTTGTAAGACAGATATTGAATACGGCACAGAAAATAATAACCCTTTCTTCTCCTGACCAGTGCTACCGGCTGAATATTACCCACATTGTCTGAAGCTGTTCTTGCTCCAGCTATTAACATGTAAATCGTTTTATGCTTTGTTATTAGTGGAGTTGGAGGGGAGGCGGGGAAAGGCAAGGCAGACACAAAACTTGTTTTCTTCTAAGTGGGAAGGAATTTTACTGTTCTTGCAGCCCTGGGGTTTGATACTTTACAGTGTTGACATCTCTGGGTTTCAACACTGCCCTTCTTATCAGGGTGTTTTGCTCCACCACTGATGAGGGCAAAATACCTGGAAAAGTCTATCACTGTAAAACGCCATTTGAAAGAGAACTGATTTATTTACAAAGAGAACATTTAAAGGCTTTGTAAGTAGGCTGGTGAAACACAGCTGCTATGGCTCTAGTAGAGGTGCTTCTCACTCCATCACATCTTTGTCAGTGCTTGTTTCCAATGAAGGGGAGGAGAACTTAAGTACCACACAAATTACTAATACGCTTTTGTGTGGAGTTATTCCAGACGTAGTGCTTACACATTAATATGGTCCCCTTAAACCTTCTAAAAAGACACTTAGCAGACCTCAGGTCTTCTGACTTGAAGAGCTAAGCACGAAAAATGAGAATACCAGAGATCTGAAGTGTTTCCTCACACCTGATATCATGACTAGTGACATTCTAATTGTTACTAGTGACATTCTAGTTATTACTGCAGCCAAGGTGGATGCAGCATTCCGAACTGAAAGGAGCTACATGTTTGCAGACACAAGTGGCAAGGTTTACAGCTCCATAAGTGATCTGGAATAATGTTTTATGCGTTAGGAGTCATGATGTGCTCTTAGAAAATCTGCAGGCTTCAGCAACAGAGCTGTCTGGACCAAGGCAGGAATATTGAAATCCATAAGGGATGTCAGTGTTCTGGAAAAAAAAGAAATAGCAACGTGCACTTTTTCAGCCCCACTCCTGCTTTAGTTGTCTGATATTCTGAAGCAGCCTGAAAAATTTCAGGTTACTAATTGTCTCTATTTTTGTTCACTGTATTTCCACAGCGCCTGACATTTGATCTTCAAAGGCTGTTGGATGTCAAGTGCTCTGGTGTTAGGTGAAATCACACTGCTTTCATCTCTTGTTACTTCCAGCACGTACAGGGATCCCTCTTGCACAGCAAAATGGTTGAAACGCTTCAACCAGAAGCTGTGGAAGATGTTTCCTAAGCTTCAAGAAGAGGGTGCTTTACCTTCAAGGAACATAATGGTTTGCTGCCCTTTCCTTGTTATCAGAAACGTTAGAAAGTTAAAATGACGTTTCCTTTTCATCCTTACCCTGAGTCAGTGATGTACCCAATCGATGATCTTGAGCTGAATTGCTGTAAATAAATCAGCTGCTATAGGACTGGGGACAAAACTTGGCAGAGGTCGTAGTTTCTTTCCATTCTCTTTCTATTTTAGAAGGAATTAAGCAGTCAGTGTTTTCCATCTGACTGAAACTGGGCTTTTACATATGCTTTTACTGTGTAGTTTTGACTTAATGACAAAGGAATAAATTATTGTTGCCATTATTCTGGTTTCTGCTGTTAAAGCCAGGCTTGCAGTACCAAACCGAATCAAAACAACTTTTCTTTTAAGTAGTCGCTTGAAAATCCAGATTAAGAAGCGGTATGTGGTTTTAAGTATCTCAGAAACACCTGAAGATATTGCAAGAGCTGATTCAGATGTCCCTAAATCTGACAAGTTGAATTTGCTCTGTTGAAGGTCTTGAAGATGAGCTGTCAGTCCTTTAAGTCTGACTGGATTGCTGTGAAGATCACTCTTAGAAGGCAAATAAGTGAAAAGATATTGTAGTTGAACTCTAGACATGAATTACTTCAACAGATCTAGTTACAAATGCATGTTCCTTCTATCTGCATTCTTCTTGAAGACTGGAAGTCTCAGCAGTTGGAGCTTAAAAGCAAACCCTACATTTTTCTTCTGCGTGGCTGAGGGCTTTTTTTTTTTTTAATGGTTTATGTATTACAGCTGAACTGTATTTCTTAATAATTTGAGAATAAGTTTGGAGGATGCCACTCGCAGGGGAACTGTAACTGACCAAATATCATTGCATGTTTATGGACAGGAACCCTTTCAATGCCTTGATTTCTACAGAGCAGCTGGGATGAGGCAATAAGTGATGTTTGCCCAAAGTTTGCTTTTGCTTGAATGTTTATAGAAAGGAGTAAGCTGAAGGGGGATTATCAGGCACTCTATTGATCGTAAAGCCTGCAGAAGCAGGAGTGTGGCACGGAGAGCAGGGGGGCTTTGCAGCTGCCTCACAGTGGGGTGACGCTCTGGGCCTCTATTTAAGCTCCTTATAGTGGCCACGTACAAAATGTCACCGGCCTTCTCCCCCAGGGGCTTTGTCCCCTCTTTACTCGGCTTTTAGGGCAACAAAAGGCAAAGGAATTTGCTCCTCGGTGCGTCCCTAATGACCTGGTGGAGCTTCCCTGCTTTCACCTTGGTGCCTGGGCTCTCTTAGGAAACCCTGGCTGGCTACCCTGGGAGGGTGCCACAAACCTTTAGGTCCCCTGACTTCAGGGCAGAGAGTGGCAGGAAAAGAATCAGGAGCGGGAAGGACGGTTGGCACTGGAAAAAGAACGCTTTAATGATGGATAAAAGAAAATAAGGACGGCGCCCCAGAACCGTGCACAGTACCCAAGAGAACTCCGCGGGGGTAACCCACCAGAGGCCCAGAACTGAGGGAAACATGACAATATATAGGCGAGATCTGAGGGTAAGGGTCCAGCCGGAAACTCGGACTGGGACCAAAACCATATTTGTACAACGTAACTGACCAATTGTAAAAACATAACTTTATATGGAACAACTTCATTCACATGCAAACTCCCATGAACCTTTACTACTCGCCACAACTGCAAAGGGGTTTCCCACGGCCTCAGGTTTAGAGTTGCTGCAGCTTGGCCAAGTCCCACACCAGAGGATGGAGAGGTAAAACCAGGAATGTCAGCCTGGAAAAAATGATTGCTCTCCTGTCTGCTGATGGGTGTGTGCACATGGGAGCGTTGGACCCTACCCGTTGTAAGCCAGGCTTTGGCATCGTTCAATCCCAAAAACTTTGACCATCAAAAATACTGCCAAAGAATAAAATAGAATCTTAAATAAAACAAATAATGAAAATACTGCTATACACCAAAGTTATTTTGTGTATTTGGGATGCAGTGTGTTTGTTTATTATTTGCCCTCCCAGTGCTGGTAGTATTTTTCATAAGTTTTTAGTGAAGGCAGAAAAGTTTTGGTGTCTGTAAAACACCTCTCAAAAGTTGCAAAATATCTCAAAAGCTCAAGGCGCTTTGTGTCCTTGGTCTGGGAGGTGGGAGCAGGAAAAGGAAAACTCTTCTCATTGTCTTAACTGAATAAAGGACAAAAATAATGAATGAGCACGGGAAATCAAGGAGTTTTTTCAGCATTTTAATTATAATAAACCCATGCTAAAGGTATTAGAAAATATTATTATACAGCTAAGGTTCTGGTTTGATTTTATTCATAGAATATTATGTTCAGAGTGAGAAGACTTGGAACAAAATTTTCATCTCCATGCTTGCTTCTGTGTTTTGGAAAACAATTGCCATTAATTTTAGGGAAGAGTTACCAACTTCAGTTTATTCTTTCTTACATGAAAATAAATGTAGTGATTGTTCTGTGGAAAATATGTCGCTGGCCAGATACTGTGTTTCCAGTTCAAGATTTTGGAGGCAGCCTTGCCTGCATAAGGACTGTAGAATTTTGATTGGTGTTTAAAGCATGGCTATATATATATATATTGTCCTGCTTGCATGCAAAGCTTATGATTGATTTGTTGTCTTTGCTCCAAGTAGTTCATCTGTTTAAATATCTTTCCAGAAATGGACCTCTTTGATATTTAAGATATTATTCATTTTACTTCTCCAAGAGCAAATATTTCATTTACATAACTCATGCAAAAATGTAGAAAACTGGTGGTGATTCTTCTGATCAAGTGTTTTGAGTTAATTCCAGTGAAGATAAAAATCATAACAAGATAATTCTGGAGTGTTTTAAATTAAGAGAGGAAAACCAGACCCTGGCCTTAATTTTAAAGATAATAAACATGGACACTAATTATGGAGTGTCTATGAAAACTCCATCTCTTCATATCAAGAAGTCTTCTCTATCCACAACAGTCCTGTTCTCCACCTAGCTAAATCCAGTTAAGTACTCAAATCATTATGCTGTGATTTTTATCTGATTAGAGACCTGATGCGTGACCTCTGAAACCACTTCAGATATTTTTAAAATTGTAGTAGAGTAAGCACAACATGACCGGAAAAACTTTGTAAATTAGACAGTCCTTCTCTTTCAGTCAGACTTTTTAAGGGATGAGTCAATTCTCAACTAGTTCACTTGCTCCTTTCAGTTTTGGCTGTTACTGTAGTTTCAGGTATGGTCTTCTTAATAGTGGCGATATTGTTGAGTTTGGATAGTTGTTTACTGCCTGAGTGCGAAGTAGCATCAAGAAGGATCAGCAGACACTGGTGCAGCAGCTATGGCAACCCAGCAAACAAATGTGCCGGCATTCCTTGTTTCTCCTTTAGAGAAGGGTGCGGAGCTTGTTGGCTGGGGGGTGTTCACTGCACGAGGAGTGTCAGACCCAGGCTCTGGATATCCCAAAAGCGATCTCCTCGAGTGGGTTGCTGGTTCATCGCCGCCGTGGCATTCACATACTGTTAGAGTGACAAAAGCTCAACCTGTCCCCACTCCCACGTGCTGCCTGCAGAGTGTGTTGTTTTACAGATCCTTAGACATTGTGAAAAGATGCATCTGGGGGAGGGCTCACCAAAGGAAACCCACCTTGGGCACTTTCTGATCCTCAGCTGGGTCTCAGGCAGCTGCTGTCTCTGCAGGAGGCAAAAGGAGTCTGTCCCTTCTGGGGCAGCTGTGGCCAGGGCAGCCTGAGGTACTGGGCAAAGAGTGGCCCTGGGCATCTCTCTGTGCCGCTCTTCCAGTAACAAAAAGGAGAGGAAGGATCTGACACTGGCAGAATCTGCTGGGGTGTGCTGAGGAGAGCAGAGAACAATTGATGCTGTTTTTACTGCAGTTCTCCCCCCACAAGCAAGCACAGGCAACGGTGGTGGGATTGGCTTCACAAGTCAGCAGTGTTGGACAGAGGCAGGTTTGAAGTAGAAATACTACAAAAAATACAGATTTTTTTTTCCATTATAAAATTCTGCTCCTAAGTTCATTCTCCTAGATCTTCCTCAGTGACAGGGCTGCAGACCCTTGCCTACTGCAGAATCAGAGGTAGGGCACTGCACAGTAGCTGTTTGCAGTGCTACCAAGAGAACACTCTCAAATGTAGAAGACTGAAAAGAGCCAAATGAAATGTTATCCATTTGTCATCATTCTGTCATTCAAAATGACTGGTCTCTTCCACAGACTACACTAGGAAAGATGAATCCTGTAAGACCTGTTGCTTTATCTTAGTATTAGTTCACAATTTTTGCCTGATTTTGAGGTATCTGTGGCAGACATTTTCTTTCCTATCTCTTCCAATCCTTGCTGCTAAGTGATCAAGGCTACTGACAGTAATCTTTTGCTACAATGGGCAGAATTTCTGCACCAGTTCACTGGTGATCTGCGTGTAAAGATGTGCCACAACTTCCCCTCATCACTTGGTCGCCTAAATTACTCAACGGGAAACCCACAGAGTTGAAGAGAATGTACTATCCTGCTAGAGGAGTGTTGACTGGAGTCTGAAGTATGTTTTTAGACTAATCTTTGCTTGTGGGTGATCAGCTGTGACAATGCAGTGGCTTTCCTGAGGTAGTCAACAAGTACTTCATACTGCTGTTTATCGAATGTTCACTGCTCTACAACAAGCATGACATTCATTCTCTTTGGTTAGCCCCGGTTCTCCTGACAGTGGAGGGCTTTCACTCCTCTCTGAGCAGCCATCCCTTCTCTGCAGCTGCTAAAAAATGGGGCACCAACTGCAGGAAATTATCTATAGATTCAGTCACCAATTTTAGCAAATATTACAATTAAAATGCCATTCAATGTGCTAATGAGCTCTTAACCTGTTAGTGAAGTTGCTGCAAACACCATTCTTATCTTGAGCGTCTCTTACATGCATGAAAGAAGGTTCTTTAGTGTGTAAAAATGATGTATAAATTATACAGTCAATGTTGTGTCTATAATTCAAAATTTCCTGTTTCATGCTGAGCTTTTGTTGCATCTTTGTATTCATGTGTGCCATTTAATGCTTTATTGAACAATATTAAAATGCCAGAACCATCCAACAATACAAATCATTCAGCAGAGGCAGCCAGGGCCTGTTCATGTCTCACTGAAACCAAACATTTCCCAGCTTATTTGTTACTAGTTGTTTGTGGTGCTTTCAAATTCTGTATTGCACCTATTGCTGTTTGTAATTGAGTGATATATGAGAGAACACCAAATTTAGCAAATGTGGATGGAAAATTTCAGACCAAAGTCGAAAAGACTGTTTGCATTCTCATGTTTTCTGCTCTTGAGGTGTTTGCATGTTTCTTGGTGTTCTTGCTTATTGGCCTTTTCCATGTTCCTCCAGATTCACAGGCCTTGTTTCACACATAATCAGTAAGATTAAAATATCAAAATCAGCCACTATTTCTAGATTTGTCACTATTTCTCAGGAGCTGATCAATAAACAAATGAAAGCTGACCAATATTTACAGTTGTTGAAACCCAAAGAATATTTATACCTATGGAAAACATTAATTCTAACAGGGTTTAAGCAAAGCGCTTGGGACCAGGCAGTGAAAACATCTCACAACAACTGAAATGAATGAATTGATTTCCTACTTCATTTCACACAGCCATGAGCCTCATAACATCCCTGACTGTGACATCTCCATCGCTGTTTCCACTTAACCTCAGCCAAGGGTTTGTCACAATGGAACAGCTGAAGCAGACTTCATCTACGTGCTCCTTGCCACCATCAAGGCCACCAGTGCCACGTTCCTTCCCTCGATGCAAAGTGCATCCTTTGTAATAATCAGGGCAGCAGAAGAACAATGTAAATACTGTGGCCAGACAAAGACCTCTTTCATCAGACTGTAATATTTATTGTGCATTTCACCGTGCTGGAAGGGTTAAAAGTACCAGTTCTCTGCTGTAAAAACAAATCAGAAATTTCTTGCTCAAAAATCATTAGAAATTTTTTTGAAAAAAATCCCTCAAAAAAACCCCCCAAAAGACCCCAAAAAACCAACAACAACAAAAAACCACCCCCAAATCACCCCTTATGACTTTGCCAAGCTGGGGTTCATTTTGTGTTTTGTATTTCAAATGGAATATTTTTGTCAGAATTGGCAAAATTAGCAGAATTAATGTTTCAGAGTTTGCAGTTATGTTCTGCATATAACAGGACTTTTATTTCTTTTTGGACGTTACCTGGCATTCTCATTTATTCATCCCTTTTGTTTTTTCCCGGTTTCTTTCATTACAGTTACAGCCATTTGTCACCTGTTTATTTCTAGAATCTCCAGAAATTCCATGCCAAAATGTTATCAATCTTTTTTTCCTAACGTCAGTGTACAAGAAGTTATTCCAATATATCCATTTTTTCTTGCACTCAAGGTGAAAAGGAGACTTTTGCTGTCTGCTGGATGCTGCAGCATCGAAGTTCTGAGCAGCACTGAATGAATTAATCTTGGGAGGTTTTAGGAGTCTTGGCCTGAAATCTGGGCTTGCTCTTGGAGAATGTTTTCCTGGATTTCCTGGATTCTGACCAGCATTTCTTTTTTCCTTTTTTGGGGGGCTGACAAATGACACACCTGAAGAGTGGCACTTTTTTTCTCCGAGGCTGTGCCATGCGTCTGATCTTTTTCCTTCAATTTTGAGACTCCCTTACTACAGAGTACTTTAATTGGGTGAACATTGATTTCACATACCTGCTACTGCTGCAGATGAAAACGCTCACAAGAAAGGTGGACCTTTTTTTTTTTTTAAATAAGGCTTGGAAATTATTTTGTCAGAAGATATCCAGTTTCAGGGTGTAAAGGAGTTTAATCAATGCAACGAAGTAATTTCTGTTGTTGTAGTTTTTAATAGCCATACAAAGAGTGAGTAATGAGGGAAAACGTATGGATCCAGTAAGGAATCTGGAACACTGCCTGCTGCTCTTAAATTATCTCAGCAGCCACTCATCTCTGTTCTTCATTCTGTTTTTCCTGGTTTTCCATTTGACAATGCCTTGCTCATTCAAGGGACTCTATCATGATTGCATTTCTTCAACTTCTTGTATCCACTGCTTCTCTTTACCAGGTTTGTCTTGTCCATGCAAGCATCTTGAATAGATGAAAAATATGGCTGTAGGCAGGCGATACTGTTTGAAATGACCTGATACAAATGGATTTAAAATACTGCACATCAGTGTATTTGCGTCAGTGACTTCTGAAGCACAGCAAACAACCCTTTTTGGTTGTCAATGATGTAAATTCAAATAAATACATCCTTCAGATTCAGAAGAGAGTTTTTGTGTAGAAGGCTTCAGTTTTGTCTAGGACTGATTTGAAAGATTTGTTCTATATTTTGGAAACCCTCACACGGAATTTGTTCTGATCTGGAAAAGTAGGTGCAGGAATCTGGGTGTGTAATATCTAAAATGCTTTGTAATTAATGCTCAATGATATAATCAATCAAAGCAGTCTGAAAGTAAGATAAAATCAGGCACACTATGGCAAAACATTGATCTCTGAATGAGAGTTATTTCGGGCTCTCAGTTTCATAAGGTTTAAACTGGAGATGGGGGAGGGAATAAATTGTCAACGCTTCAGATCTCTTCTAGAAGTAATTCTTTCAAGCAGGTCCGTACAACTCTGTTTGTGAATTCTAACTGCTGGAAGCTGATCTTCATTACACCACTGCTTTATTAGACAGATTGTTCTAGGATCTGAATGTCAGCTCAGTGTCCTGGGCAGGACATTTCTGCCTCAGTACCTGCCTCATTGTAGCAGTTGAAAGGATGGTTGTCTGTTTAAAATCCTTTCCCTTGCTCCTCTATTCAGAATCATCTTGTCCTTCTGCCATGTCAGATGGTAAGATTTCAGTTCCTGGCCATTACCAAATGAAAGGTATTCAGACAAGTTGTGGACAGTTACCAAGCAGAGGAACAATGAAATATCTGTTCTCTGGGTGGGAGCAAAGGGATTCATCCTCTTTCCTTTGTCAACTGGAGAAACACACTAAGCTCTTGCAATTCAAATTTTGTGCTTTCTCCTTTGTCACTAATCTTTTAAGTATGGCTAGAAAGAAGCTTGCTAGAGAGCTCATCTACATGACTGTGTCATTTGGACTGAGTAATAAATCTTTTGAGCCTGTTAACGTATTTGTTTATGGGCATTAATAAAAGAGTACTACAAAGGAATAAACCCTCCCTTTTGATTTCCAGTATACAAATCTTTGACAGGAAAAGCAGTGAACCTACTGAGAGAAATCGGGTTCTATTGGGATTGAGACATATCTTATCCAAAATGTCTTTTAATTTTTTTTGTAGTAGTAGTAGTAGTACTAGTAGCTTTTTATATTCACGTGGGCCTGAACCTGTACTCAGTAACAACAATTTTGCTATTGACTTCGGTGGGAACAGATTAGTACCAATAACTGTTAGAGCAGGTAAGTAGATTTGATGGTGTCACTAAACTAGGAGAAGTTCAGTGAGTGAAATATATTCCTGAATTTTGCAAAAGATTAAAAAAACAGAAAGTAATATCTCATAATGCCTATATTTTATTATGGCTGCTAAGCAGAGCTAAAGATAAGATATCTCTTAAAGATAAGAGTCCATTAGTGGCACTTAACCCTTAACAAGACTTTTTCAAATAAACTGGAGAAAAGAAAAGCAATATATCCAAAGGAAAGCTCTTCTGTTGTAAGCAGAACACTTCCTTGTCCTAAACATTTTGTGGACTTCCTCATCGCAGTTATATCACTTAAATAGATTGTGCCTAATGTAAACTGAACTTATACTAATTAACTGTCTTAATTTAGCATTCAGCAAAGCATATTGGTGCAGAGAATAATCAGCCTGTGCAATTCAATGCCCTCAGAGGTGCTCCCAGCAACCTCCCGGTAACCTGAGACCTGCTCTTCTTTTTCCCCCATAAGACTTGATGCAATTAACTCCTGGGCTCGGATCTCCCCAGGGAACTCCAAGGTTCCCTTTGGCATGAGGGCAGATCTCTTCTGGCACCTCTGCTCGGGGCCAGAGTGGTTTGGGGGTGCCATGTGAGGCACCTTGCGTCTCTCGATCCATCAGTCCCATGAGTATTGTCTGTTTTCATGCTCTGACAGCCTTTAAGGTATTTCATCTTCAGCAAACCTTGTTAGTTGAGTGAAGGGCTATTTCCTTTTATTAGAAGGGTCCTGAGGCACACAGAAAGGCGAGTTGCAGAACCGGGGGGTCTGGAGTAGGGCGCCTGAGGGCACCTGGAGCTGGGGAAAGAGCCCACCGCAGGGATCAGTCCCTGTGCACAGCCCTTAGGAAGAGCCATCAGGAAGCCCTGTGTGAGGGGTGTGTGTAAAACCACACCTCAGGGCGTGTGAGTGGGAGAGCAGGAGCAGTCCCAGCTTTGAAGTCTCATCCAGAAAGCAGGTTACCCAGGTTTAGGGCCCTCCTTTGCCTGAGGGGTTCCAAACCCACTGCTCCCACCTCCTTTTGGAGCTCCTTAATCTCTGTGCTCCTGGGTGGCAGTCCCCTCCACCCTTCCTGCCGAAGCTGTGCCCACATGAAGTCCTCCAGGAAACATCCTGACCTTTTCCTTCTGCCAGGCCTTCAGCAAGGGCCAGAAGGTGCCCTGAGCTTCTGTTCCTTGTGGCAGGCTGACCCTATCCCGGTGTCCTGGAGGAGGTGGCTGGAGCTGGCCTGACCAAGCAGGACGCAAGCCTGGGAGGAGTTGTAGCATGGCAGCTGGGCATGGACAAATTGGGAAAAAAACCCCATTTACTGGCAGCACAGAGTTAGAGGGGTCCTTCAAGCATCTTTTTTTTTGCAGTGAAAAAGGTGTGAAACAAACTGAACTGCTCCCCTTCCCAAGGTCGCAGAAGAATGAGCATTTCTTGTGAAGCATCTGGGCAAACAAAGCCTTTTGACTGTTTGGCATATTGTATCCACATAGAGATGTGGCTCTGTATACCTTGTTGTTCAGGCGGAACCCTACAATTTCAGGTTATTAATGCCAACATGGGAAAGGAAATGCATCCAGCACTTTGTTCTGAGCACAGAGTTAATGTAGCTCTGAATACTGAATGCTTTGGATGGGGCACTGGGTGAGAACTTACGCCAGTAATATTGGTTAAACCACGACATTTAACTCGTGGTACAGCTGTTCTGGCAGATATTATACACATATTAGGCTTTTCATGTGAAGATCTAAGAGTGCTATACAAACCAATTTATTTGAACTTTCCTATGGCCTGAGAAATTTCAAATTGCAGCTTTTTAAGAAATAAAAGCAATAAGGTGTATATTTTTCTAGCGAGGAGTTCAAACATACAACCTTAATGACTCCATAGCAAAGTTCTATTTTTGTTCATATTGAAAAGAAGTACTTAGTTAGGGAGAGGGATTTTTTTTTCCCCTTCACAACCATCCTCTTAAAATCAGAAGTTAGCAGTTAATTGTGGAACATTCTGTCTTATTTCTATTGGCAAGAGCCACATATTTCTTTTGTACAAGTTGTATCTAATTCCCTTCTGGGCCTATGAACGGGTATCCAGCCTCTTCCCCAGGTGGGAGCGCAGAGTAACACAATAAATTGCTTAATAAAAGGAGTTGTTCCTCCTTGAGCTTTTCTCTCTGTTACTTCTCTCAGGTCCTAGAAACTCCTGTACAATCCTCAGGGATGTTTTGCATAGTCCTGTAAGCACAGCCTGTTTGCATGGCTAGAGCTCATCTGTGCATGGCAGGGATGCAAATGTTCAAAATGAGAATGTGTTTTGATGGCAAGATCAAAGTGTGTCTGGTGTAGAGCAACTAAAGGAGCTGGTATGCAAACTCACTGTCACAAAGATCTCACCCAATGGCCAAGGACTGATTCCCTGCCCATGCTCAGGGAGGGGAAAGGCAGGGCTTGTTTTTATAGCAAGCTGTAGAGAGAGGCTGCTTCTTCCTTTCTTTCCTTGCAGCTGAGTTTATTGATGGCCTCTAGTGTGAAAAAAGAAATGTAAAAATTTCTTGACATTAATTGATAAAAATACATTTGCCTCGACTACTGTGAAAGGCCAACACAACTGGCTTGCATGTCCACCTTTTTTCAGCTCTCTTCTTTTCATGGCTTGCAAAATAGCACACCCAAAAATTACCAATCCAAGCTGTGTCAGAGAAGGAAGGAAGGAAGGAAGGAAGGAAGGAAGGATATATCCAGCCACTAGCCACTTTTGTTTAAGCGACATAAATATTTAAGCTACTGTGCTGAAATCAAACTAAGTTAGAGTTATGGATTGGTTTTATGGACCATAAATTCTGCCTCGGATATGTCCTCGAGATTGATTTGGAGTAGTGCCAGTGACAGCACTTTGCTACTGAGTTCCTTTTTTTTAGGTGAATCTTTGTGATTGGTTAAAAAGCTGCCACCTTTGTATCATTCTATAGTTCATCAACCATTGTTCATCCCATGAAAGTAAGGGTCATAACTTTTTGGAGCAGGCGGGGGAAAAAAAAGGAATTTTGGCTAAAACCGTAAGTTGAATCATTAGAAGATTCAATAATACTCCTAAGGCTTGCTATTCCTAAAGCGGTGTACTTGAAAAATGCTCACCAAGACATGTTATATCATCTTTGTTGTTTCCTGTGGTTTCTCTCTCAACCCTTGCAGGAATGAAGTCATGAGACTGAGCTGCAGACAGCACTGCTCCAGGTCTGGAGCTCAATTAAGTGCCTGGTAAATTGCTCAGTTATGTGGTTCTGTTCCTGGTTTAACAGCAACAAAGTGGAGCTAAAAAGCATCAGAATGAATAATTAACATGCTCCTATAAATGTGGAATCTTCTAGGGGGAGAGTCTCCATTCAGAAGAAGAAATATTGCTATGGCACTTGCACTGTGCTGTTCTAAGGCCTTGAATTCCTGAAGAAACCCGGGTCAAAGGAGCTCCCCCTCCTACTGCTCACCTTCCCACAGGTTTCCTGCTTCTTCCTCCCTGCTCCCAGTCCCCCGAGGTCACTGGCACCCAGTGGAGTTTGAGCCAGAGACGTGCAGAGGGAACTGGAGACTGGCAGCTGGAGAGAGCCTGGAAAAGCAGGGGCCAAAGGCAGGAAGGGAATATATGTAGGAGGGAGAGACCACGCAGAGGAATGCAACTGCAAGGAGAAGATGCAGCCATGTGAAGACAGCAGATGTTATCCCTGCTGGCAGGGTGCTGGATGAGCAGATTCCATTGTTCAGTGGAGATGATATCTTGTAGGAAATCATCACAGCTCCTAAAACCGTGTCAAAGTTGCCTGCAACACAGCGGATGTTTTATATAAAAGGTTAATATGAGTTTGTTTGCCTAATAAGGGCCCTTGCCAAGATGCTGCAGCTCCTTTATGTCTTGCCTTGGCTTCCCTGCTGAAAGGAGATGAATAGGAGGGCAGCTGTCACTGTAACACAGCCGTGATGAAAGAGTTGGCCCACACGGCTGCTCCGGGCTTGGGGGGGAGGAGGAAAAGTCCTTGGGCACGCTGCGTTGGATGCTGGTTAGCAGCAGCTCACTTTCGTCAGAAAAGCCAGGAGTTTTTCCAGGCACTGGAACAATTAGCTGATGAGATTCCTAATAAGGAAGGAATGGTTTGAAACACGTTAAAACTGCTGCCGCAAATCCTACTCGGTAATGCTCTTTCTCCAGGTTTCTTTCCTTGGAGAAATGCTGCCGTGCAGTTGCATAGGAAGGGAGCAGCTGGTGGCACAGTACCTGTTGGCTACTTTTTGCTTTGCTGCCATGAAGACCCATTTCTTCCCTTGAGGCTTTTCTTAGGACAATGCATCTTCTCCAGGCTTGCCAGACTTTCTAGGCTCAGCCTCAGTTCTCCTCTCAGCCCAAGGGAATGGAGCAACAGCCTGGATTTGCGCATGTCTGCAGCGCAGTTTCACCTTGAGTTAAGCATTTGCTGTTTAGAAAGGCCAGGTTGGATGCACCCTGAATGTTTGTTTTCAGGCCATAAATGTTTGCTCTTGCTGAAGATGAGGATGTGCAGACTGTCAGTATATATAAAATTGACCAGTTTTTTATATATGAACTAGTGGTGGTATAGTCTTGCCTCTTTCAACTTGCTGACATAAACTTTTGGCAGTATTTTTTTTCTGTGACATTTTTTTTTTTACCTAAGAGGGATTTTTTTAATGTTTCTAGCAATCAGTTTTGGCTAGAAGTCCACCCAGCAGTAATGACTAAGATTCTCCTCTTCCTTTTGCCAAATGATAGAGAAAAAAGGGGGGGGGAAGAAAGGAGATTGATATCAATGCCTTACATCTGAGTGTAAGTCGATTTCTTCCCTCTAGGATAATTTACCAGCATAAGATCAATGTCAAGGCTTACTATAAACATCTGTTTTCATGCAGTTTAACACCATGAGCATCTCAAAACTATCAGTGCAGCACATCTTAGAGATCTCTGTGTGCATTTCTACTTCCAACTTCTACGCAGTGTAGTAAAGTCTGGACAAAAATGATGAAGGTACAGGTGGCACACTACATAGCGTGATTCTACAAAGCCAAATTGCTCTGGCAGTAATGTGTGGCTGTCGTGGGGATCCATTCCTGACCTCGCTCCTTCAAGGAGGATGGACCTGCCTACACCACAGAAGCAACTCTGTTATCAGCACCAGCACTGAGTGATGCTAATTGCAGCAGGTTAAAACCATAGCAAGCCTGAATGTAAGATTGCAGAGCTGAGGTTTCTTCCTTGATCAAAGGCAGCGATAGGTTTCCAGAGCTAGGGAACCAACAGCTGAGGGTTCATGAGCAGTGCCACTGCCTCCAGCCACCTTTGCATATGTCTCATGTTCATCCTGGCGGAGTAATTAGAGATCATCTGATGTCCTTAGTCAGTCGTGGCAGCTCTTGACTTGGGTTTCACTCTGTGGAAGTAAATTGGATGCAGGAGCACTTCCTGGAAAGAGGTCAGGAGCTGTGACAATTGTTGGGTTTTTTTCCTTTCTGCACATTTCACATCAGCTGAGCATCAGCTAGGTCAGGTAGCTGGGTTTGTGGAAATTTAGGTGTTCACAATAAGTCTTTAAGATGGTCTTGTTCAGTTCCTCAATGGAGTGGGTTAGATCTGGCATGAGATGCAGATGCTCAGCCAGAATTCTACAATGTTATGAATTGAACAAACAGTTCAATGGGACAGTGCTGAGTTAATTCACTTTCTACTCATGTATTCCTATGACCTAGAAAAGTTGGGCCTAAGGAAATAACCTAAAAATTTCCATGTTTAACCTCATTCTCTGCTTTGATCAGAACTGGATGCAATTCTTCAGAATTGCAAGAAAGTCACCAGTGGTAACTCTGGGCAGGTTTCAGTGCGTGAAATTGCAAAAGTTCTGTCCTGGTCTAAACCCATACGCTTCCCATCTTATTAGTTTACAGCTTTAAGTATCAAAGGCATTTGAATTCTGTAGCAGGGCTACAGTTTTGAAGAAGAGTCTAAGGGATTTTTTTTCGGACAGTGTCCATGTGTGGTTTTCAAAAGCAGCAGCCTTTCGGGGGGCAACTCTCACTGGAAGTCACGGGCACTTACACCTGTAGCTCTTCTGCGAGCGGGACTCAGTCCCCAGGGGAGAGGGCTTTCGGTGCCTTATCCACACCCCCTCTCCCCTCAGCAAATCCTGCGGAGGAAGCGCCTGCGAGCACGTTCTGCGGTGGAGATGATGTTCGATTTGAAGGCAACGTCTGTCAGTCCTGCCAGACTGGTTGGCCTGTGCTGATCCTGTTCCAGAAGCAGGGCCGAGCTTGGGCACGATCCCCCGAGTGACGGTGTTTGCCCAGCGCCACGGACGGCGGCCCAGCGCGCTCTCCCGGGGACCGCTGTGCCGTAATTTCTTGGAATGAGTAATTGCCTCAAAGCAGAGGGGGTACAGGGGATAATGCTGCTTGCTGAAAAGAAAATTGGGCGTGGGTGTGTGCCCAAGAGACAGGTGAGCAACAGGCTCCTCAAACAGCACCGGAGAACGTCTCGTTGTAGGCTCGTGTTTTTTTATGGATAGACTGTGCTCAAATGTCAGCGCATGACACTCGTGAATGTCATCAATATTTTAAAGTTTGTACCCTGGGCTTGCATTTGGCCCTCGTTACACCTAGTGAAACATGCAGTGGATTGTTCAGCTGAGTTTCACGCTGTCAGGGATTTTTGAAAATATAAAACAACTCCCCCCAAAAAAACACCCCCAGACAAAAATATATTCTAGGTCAATGTTATTGTACTAAAAATTCTTTGTATTTGAATGCAGACTGGAGCTGGATCTTTTAGACCTTGCACTTGTACGCGTTTAGGCTCAATTTGCCAGTGTACATAATAATAGATAATTTAATCAAGAGTCATTTAAACTGAAGACTGATTACACACTGCTTGCAAACATTCCACTCTGAAATTAACTTAATTTTACTCCTTAGTAATTTGAATTTTTACTTGTCCTTCATTGACATACTTTTTATCTACTGATGTCTAAATGATATTCATACTTTAATTATGACATCAGGAAGAAAAATCAGATTAACCTTAGTCATCTTGTGTTTACCTGAGTAGATTATGAACATATGTTCTGATTTTTTTGCAAACATTACACTGTTGAAAGAATTCGTTGAGAATTGTGAGGTACTTTTAAAGCCCCTTTCTGCAATTTGAAGTGCATGTTACCAAGCAAAGAAATTCTTTACTTCTAAAGAAGTCTTTGACCACCTGTCAAATTTAAAGCAAAGGATAAAAATGAGATCTTTTTATTGCATCTCATCTTATGATTGAGCATGATTTTAGTTTTTTTTGCTCAATAATTGACTACATCATGATTAATATGAATAGTTATATTAATTATCATGTTCAGTTAATCAAGATTCAGATACATTTCTCATATTTGAGGCTAATTGTTAATAAGGATTTTGCAAGGCTCTAATCTGCTTTAGGCAGTGTCTCTGACTGCTGTAAGAGGAGACACAAAGCAGTAGGAAAAGGGCATATGCATGTCATGTGCTAAATATTTATAAAGCCATGTGAAATGTTGAAAGCAAGTTCCAGTTGCACCATTTTCCCATGACTTCCATTATTTGTGCTTTTCCATCCAGTCAGTAACTATTCAGGACCTGCTCTTATTAAAGCTCATAATTCAATATCTAAAATACTTTCAGACTTAGACACCAGGTTTGGTACTTTCCATGCTTGTGTCTGATATTATTTTGTTCATTAGCAATTTGAATAAAATGTAAATTTCTCCAGTTAATTACGTACTTTGTATCACAGCTACCTTCCCACATACAAGGTTTTGGTGAGGGACCAAACTGTTTGGAACTTGTGGAGTACTAATCACAGTGGGATTCTAGACAACAGAACCAGCCCTAATGTTCACTTGTACTCCATAATAGCTAGGGCTTTCATCTAGGCAGATCAAAAAAAACATGATAAAATGTCTTTGGAGCTCTTCCTTTTGAGCCCTAATGAAAGATACATTCTTTCTCAGCATCAAATATTTGTGTAATAAAGCCTTTTGTGGCAATACAGGTCTCCATAGCCCTGGCCTTCAGTAATCTAAAATATTCTGTTTATATGGGTTTTTTTGAAGTAAAGATGAAAACCTCAGGACTGAGCTCAGTTCAAAATGCTGTACTGGCAATAGACCGCCTGAAGGAAATGATCTAAAGTGCCGTAGTCCTCCTCTCCTGAAATTGCCAGGTATGGCATATGGAAAAGGAGAATCTTTTCATGTTGGCAGACAGCAATGGCTGGAGAGCTCACCTGAGAGGAAGCCAGGCAGGTTTTGGAGCAGTACCTGCCCACCAGGTGAAGCACCTTTGCCAGAGCCACTCTTCACAAAGTGTTTTACTTTTGTTAAATAGGAAAATTAAAATACACCTATCAATATTAGGGAAAAAAAAATGTTGGAAAATTTTGCTCGTGGACAGATCTTTGCAGTATGTGTGGTTTTGTTTATTGCAGAAAGAAATGCAGATATCCAGGAAATGGAGAAGGAAACCTGTTTATAGGTATAGCAGTGATTTATGCCACTAACATGTAAATGAATCAAAAATCTTCCTGAAATCATAAATTCTCAGGCTATAAAATTATGGACTTAAGACTATCAAGAAACGTGGATATGAAGTGCAGTGGTCTAGTGCAGTGCTTTCCTTACACTCCTTGACCTCCTGTATTCTTCAAATGCTTGATTAAATCTCCACATCTTTCAGGGGTACAGCTCCTGGGGCAGTAAGGGGTGGAGATAGATTTATGCCCCTCCGCCATTGCCTGTACCGCACCACAGGCTGGAAGTGTGGGTGTAGCAGGGAGGAAAACGGATTGGGAACTGGGAGAATTGGTTTCAGTTCCCGCCTTTGTTGCTAACCCAGTGCAGACACAAGTCAACTCGCTGAAGCTCCTGTGCCACATCCCAAATGATGTCTGGCGTGTCTGCCTCAACTGTGATCTCATCTGAGCAAGGGCTGCCTCGCCCTGTGTCTTCTGAAAATATACAGTAGAATAAGGTTCTAGATTGTGTGGTCCCAGTGCTATACCAATGCTAATTAAAATATTACTTAGCTCTAGCTGAAAATGTACAAATCACTGGGTTAACTGGGTACATCTTCAGGGTTTCTAATTTGTCCACTTTCACAAGCAGGCTCTGATATCCTGGGCAAAAGAGTGGAGCTTGTGCCCTTTTGCATAAGCCGGTTATCTTGCCCATCTTTGAACTAGGAAAACACCCATTCTTTCCATTCTTTTGTTTTATAAGTAAAAGAAATAGCAGAATACTGGTGTGGCATCTTAGATTGAACAACCGTGACTCAGCATTTATAAGCCTTGAGTTCAAAGTGAGTGGCAGATGATCTCTGGACAGGCAGTGTCCCTCACCTTGCTAATTGCAAAGATGAAGCCCAACTGCTGATGGTTGGAGGGGAAGAAAAAGGCTTGGAAGTTCTGTGGGGAAAGGTATTGGAGGGAGGGGAAACAAAAGAGAAGTTAATGACGAAATATACTTTCTATAAAAGTAAACTCTTCCTTTAGGTATACTAAAGCTATGGAGTTGCTAATTATGGAGGTGGTTATTAAGGTAAAATACGGAAAGGAGTATAAATAGAGCTCCAACTAATATTGTCAGAAATGGTGTTTGTTTTCATTAACTACATTAAGTGATGTACGTGTGAATCACCCTGGTGACACACGATGAGAGATTTTAAACAACTGAAATTTCAGTCTCGTCCAGCTGGCTTGTTTTATACAAACTAGTTTACAGAACATACTTGCAAACCACGTGCAATGGCCTTTCTAATCTGGCTTGTGTAAACTGGGGCAATAGGTCTGGATTTGCTTTTTCCTTAAGCTTGCCTATTAAATTAAGCTAAAATAGCTAAAATCTTTGTGCCACAGCTTTTTGGCAAATCATGTAGGCAAGCAGAGCAACGTGATGACATCCTTGGTTATAAAAGCAGCAGCTCTAGGAAAGGAGTGTGTTGCAGAGAAACTGATGATATCACTCACTCCTCCATATTTACCAAGTGTAACTCAAAAGAAAAATAATAATAAAAAAGAGATAATGACATCTTATCCTCAAATTCTCAGCACACTTGTGTGTTGCAAATTCTGCAGCCACTGGCCTTTACAATTGGGTGAACAGAACCTCAGGAAAACACAGGAGTTTCACTGATGTCTCTTTCCCCCTGTTCACCTGGCTGCAGTGTTTATTACTTTGTTGATACGCGGCGCTGTTATGCTGTGAAGATGCTGCGGCTGGATCTGCTGTCCCTCCCAGTTAGATGGTGACAGTGGGACAGCTCGAGAGCCACAAGGTGTGGTGGCTATGACAGGCTCTTTGCTGCTGTGTGGGAGCTCGTTCCTGCTCCCTGCTGCTTTCCTGTTGCCCAGGCTTCTTGTGGGCTTTTTGTCCTTTCTCGCTGGTTCCCTTCAGGAAACTCCTCTCCAGCTGGTGAGGTCTGGGCTCAGTTCACTTCTCTTCTGACACAGAAGAAGAGTGAACTCTCCACGCTTTTGTCCCTGTCCACCCCCTCTTCACTTAGGCAGTGCAGAGGCAGGAAAGCTTTCATTCCCCACCAGAACAGAAAGCAGCAAGGCCCATGCTCGTTGCCACCCTGACTGGTTCATAAATCCCCCTAAACCAGAATGCCATTTTCTTCTCTAACTGAACACCTGACAGGTAGGGAGCAGGAGATGCTGGTATTAAAAATCCACACCCTGAAATCAGGCACTCCGTTGAAATTAATCCAAAATTTTCAGATGATTAGATTACTTTACTTCACTCTGGAATCACCTTTTAAAGAGCCTTGCCCCCCTAGCCGAGGCTAAGAATGAGCAATTTACAATGTAGTGACTTCAAACCTGTCTTTGGCTGTACCAGCTGAGGAGAGACGTTTCTGATCAGCTCATTCCTGTGGATGGTGATGCCTTGGGAAGGCTGACCTGAAACAGAGACTGGACAGAGCTAGAGAATAAACTATGTATTTTTTGAAAAGCCTTTGGGTACACCTTGGGCAGGACAAGAGCCTGACCAGGGCTACACCCAAAAGTAGACTAAGAATGGTCACAAAAAATGGCTAACTGGTCACAAGGCCTTATACTTTTATAAGTTTTGGTCCATTTGCATATTGGGGGTTAATTGTCCAATTACAGCTTCAGATTATGAAGTTCCATCCTTCTTGTTTCTTTCTTCANCTTCCTCCTTTCTGTCCACTGTTGTTTATGCTTTTGGGTCTGAAAGTTGTCTTTGGTCTTCATCAGGAAAAGGATTTGTTTTGTCTCCCTGCTCTGTGAAAGAGCTGACTAATACTCAATATGAGGTTCAGAACTGCACGCCTAGGCAGCACAGAATCTGGAAAACATGAAAGCCAAAACTTAGGGCATCACTGGGCACAGCTGTATGGACCATTCTGTGTGTTAAAGGATACCCGACCCTCTCTGTGCTCCATCTTCCTTGGAAGGATGGCAAAATTTGAGCGCCTGACTCTTTTTCCTGGCCAGGGTAATACTTTTTTGAAATGAAGGATGGAAAGTAGGGGACACTGAGAATGTGCAGGAAGAGAATTATAGAAAAAGATAACAACCTGGCGTTGAACTTTTAACCTACTGGTGATTCATGATTACTGTCATCGGTCACTCCAAAAAGGAAACTGGTAATAGAACTATGGAGAAACATTTCAGTGAGAAAGTGAAGAGCAACCGTAAAAGAAAGGGAAAGAGAAATGCCAGATATTTGCATTATAAAAGCAAATAATTTTCTTCTATGCTTGTGGTAGGAAGAGCAAGCACCAATGTTTTCAGAAGGTGATACATGTCTCTCTTAATTTCTGAAGTTACTTTTCATCTGTTCTTAGGATGTGTCTGTCAAGGGGAGACTCAGTGAAAGTCAGAAAATAACCATATAAGGCTACACTGATAATTAAATGCATAAACTAATAGCCTGATTACACGTAAAAAACTATACTGTAAGAGATTAAAACAGGAGGATTACATTAAATTGAAACAAGGATTAAATATTTTTCCTAGAGGCTTTTAACACATTTTCTAAAGACCAGCTCATGCGCACAATTTGACTGATGAAAAGAATTTCTTTTGGAGATAATAGACTAAATAATCACATAATTAAGCCGAGTGAAGTGCAGTGCTAGTAAGCTGATGATAGTATGTTTCAGACATGTAAGAGCTCTTTCCATGAGTCACGGACACTTTTTGTTTGGTGTTTTTTTGTTGTTTTTTTGTTTTGATTCCTTTTCCCCAGTAAACTCTATAAAATCCTGAGAGTGACTGAGCAGGATGGTGTTCTGAAATCACTCTGCAGTGGTTCCACTGAACTAATAAATAATAATAAATAATAAATGGGAAAATAATAAATGCACACACTCCAGAAAAGGAGAGCTGAGGCACAGAAGACTGACATTGTTCAATGTTTTCATTACAGCAGTACCTAGGAGGCCTTGAGCAGATCAGGCCTCCTTCTGCCAGGTGGTGCACGATCACACAGTAAATACCTGCATCAAAAGCTTACTCTGCGGGGGAAATAAGACACCACTCCCTGCTCAAGTTATTCTTCAATAGAAATTGTATCTTCCCACCCCAATGCTCCACAGCAATGTCACCCCAGAATGTCACCTGAGGAGATGTGCTCGCCTCCAAGTAGGAGAAGGGGAAAATTCCAAAGGTATCTTGGAAACATGTTAAAAGGAACAAAAAAAAAAAAANCCTTCTTACCAAGTAGGATTCCAATTCTGAACCCATGGAGTCCCAGCAATTTGAACAAAGCTATACATGAAATTCAGAGCAGGTGCTGACGAACTGGGGAGGAGCAGATTGGCAGGACGGAGGAAAAAAGTTATTGAGAGTGGAAACTCCTTTTTCATGGAACATCAGTGACTTTCTGGACCATTTTCAAAACGGAGGTAAAGGGTTTGTAATAAAACTTTCCAAAAAAAGCTTGAAGTGTAAACAAGCTGATATGAAGGGAGTGTGTAAACACGCAGAGGCTGTATTTTGAGGGTACACTGTAATGCCCCAGCAGAGTTAGTGCTGTAACACTCTAAGAAATCAGTGGCCAGCTCTGTGTGTTATTCAGCATGTGACAGCATGTGACAATCCACCCTGCATGGAAGGTTTTGCTCTGATGCATTTACACAAGTGATGTAGTAAATTACGTGAAAAGTGTTTCTCAAAATATTATTTGACAATTCTGCTTGAAGATAGGTGGCTAATTTGCATGCAGAGCCAAGATTTTCTTTGAGTTTATTAATTTTTTCCCTTTCTGTTAAGCTTCCAATTTCATTGAGCAATGAGAGCTTGTAGAAAAGGAGTGTCATCCATGTAGGCTGCCTGCACTTTGCCATGCTCATTTCTCTAAACTTTGTGTGCCAGCTCAGGAGCAATAATATCAAGTGACTTCAAAGAACAACTGCTCCCAACAATCCGCAATGGCTTGTATTTCAACTCGTTAACCAGCCCAGCTCACCAGACCTGTTATTTCAAGGCCTCTGCTGCTCTTTTCATGTATTGAGCTACATTCCCAGCTCCGTGCAAATGAAAGGGGGGGGAAAATCCCAAAATCATGTAGAACTTGGGAGGGAGGTCGATTTCTGCACGTGTCTCCGGACACAGGAACGCAGACTATTTTTAAAGCAAAGCTGGAACATATGTTTCATGCAAGCAGTCAATAATAAAGGTTAATGACATGTTTTCCTCTCCTCACACTCACCTACCTGCCTCCCTCCTTTGACTGTATCTTGTCTGAAACCTGGAC
>WBMY01008399.1:73488-89168 GCA_013397315.1 Donacobius atricapilla
CCCGCGGGGCTCCGCCGGCGCCTCCGCCACGTCCAGGGTGCCCAGCGTCTCCAGCAGGCGCTGCAGCTCCCGCTCCTTGTCCTCCCACGCCCGCTGCGTGCAGTCCAGGTCGGTCTTGACGGCCTCCAGGTCCGTGCTCAGCTTGAGGCCGATGTAGAGGCTGGTGCTCAGCTGGGTCTTGACCCGCTCGTGCTCCAGGTGCAGCTCGCCCTCGCCGCCGCCGCCGCCGCTCAGCTCCGTGGTGTCGCAGTCCGTGTCGGCCAGCCCGGGCCCCACCGCCAGCTCCAGCTCCTCCCGCCGCCGCTTCATCCAGCGCTCGTTGAGCTCCTCCTGGATCTCGGCGGCCAGGTGCTCCAGCAGCTCCTCCTGCTGCGCCCGCTGCTCCTGCAGCTGCAGCACCTCCTCGCACTTCCTGGCGTAGTCCTCCTCGGGGCGGCCGGCGGGCTGGCCCGGCTCCCGGCCCGGCTCGGGCTCGCCGCCGCCCGTGCCCACCAGGTAGGTGTCCTGCACGTAGTTGACGCCGTGGCGCTTCATGCGGTCCAGGTGGATCTTAGCCTCGTACCTGTCGATCTCGCGGTCCAGCTCGCGGAGCCGCTGGATCTGCTGTCGGATGGTGTGGTCCTGCGAGAGCACCAGGTGCACCAGCGTCTCCATCCTCTCCGCCGACGAGGCCTCCCGGGCCAGCGGCTGCTGCCGCTTCTTGTTGATCTTGGCCAGTTTGCGGAAGGCTTTCCGCACCACCCGCCGCTGCCGCTCCTGCGTGAGCGCCAGGCTGGCTCGGGCCGCCCCCAGGCCGCGGCCGGGGCGCTCCTTGCTCAGCACCACCCGCGCCTCGGCGCTGCGCGGCCCCGCGTTGGGCAGCGAAGCCTCGCTGCGCACCAGCACGAAGCGCACGTTCTCCTGCTCGTCCCCCCACGCCACCCAGAGCCGCAGGATCTTCGTCTTGTTGGGCAGGATCCTCTCGAAGCCGCGCCACTTCTCCACGATGCAGTAGGAGTGCGGCGGCCCCGNCCCGCTGCTCACGGCCCGCAGCCCGCGCAGAGATCCTCCGGCACTCCGGGGCACGGCGCCGTCGCCTCCGCGTCCTCCTTCTCCGTGCCCTGCCGGTGCGCCGCGGAGGAGCGAGGGAGCGGGCGAGCGGCGTCGGGGACCTTCCGAAGTGCCGAGGGACAGGAGCGAATCCTGGAGCTTCAAAGGGAAAGCCAGAACTAGTGAGGAATTTCCAGTTTTAGTAAATCATCCGCCTGTAATTAGGAAATTCATGTTTGTGAAGCACTTGGCAGATGAAATATGCAAAGGACGGGAATGTCTAAGTGTTATTAAAATACTAGCCGAGCCAGATTTTAATGGGAGCTTGCCGTGTACTTTGATGGGAACGGGATCTGTCTTGGAGTGAGGATTAAAATGAGAAGATGTGGAAAATGGTAACAAAACGCAAGGTTGTGGCACTGATTTTCAATGATTGCGTCACAGGGTTCAGGGACCTAGGCTTTTCTAAGCGATTAAAAAAGTGCTATAACAGGCAAAGAAAGAAAAGTCTCTCAAACCAGAAGGCTGATCTGTACTTTCCGAGGGACTTTTAGAGCCAATAAAATCGGTGTGCCATGTAGAGAGGGCATTTGCCTGGATAAGGTTTGTGTTCCAGGCAGGGGAACAGAACGGAGCTATGGCACCGTAGCCCAACTCCTGTCATTCTGCTGCTAGAAACGACTGAGCTGGGGCGCACCAAACAGCCAGGGAGCAATTATGTAGCCTAATGTCTGTCCTCTTCTCCCCTGAAGTAACAGGCTCGGTGTGGGCAGCGCCTGTGCGAGCTTCTCCTGTATTTCCATGGAAGGACCAGTCCTGGCGATGAACGCCTGCCCCTGCTCTGGCTGCGTAATTCAGCTAATTGCTGCGGTGGTTCGTGACGTGCAGCCGCCTGTCCCGTGAGGAAGTGGGCTGAGGGACCACCGACTGCCAGCATTCCTGCAGCTGAAGATCACAGGGATCCTGCTCCTGCTGCCAGCGTCCCTTTCCTGTATTGCTGCAGGTTAAAGGATTCCAAACCGAGCTGGCCGCTGCACCTGGTGTTGCAATAAGAGCACGCGAGATAGGGGTGATGGCAACAGGCTGGATTTGCTTCCTGACCACAGCTGCCTCACGTTAAAGCTGTATATTCCTGTCCAACGGCGAAGCCTGGCACCGCCAGTTCCAAGGGCAGGGTGTTTTGCTCTCAGGATGTGTCAGAAGTGCTGGATCGCTGTGCTTTGTGCAGAGGAAAGTGTTTGGCAGGTTATTCCCGAGGTGTGCAGGTCTTGTGCTCAGTGGGTTGGTTATGCCTAAAAGCATCATCCACTCCAGGGCAGAGGAAGGTGGGTCCAGCAGTGGCAGTAAGAGCACAAAATGACCTTAACAAAGGGGGTGGTCAGGACCCTGGGACACCCCTGACAGCTCACACTGCCCCACAATAATAGGGTGTTGAACAGGGAAGGGATGTGAACCAGGATACTATGATTCAGCTTTGACTCTGGGAGGTTCAAGATTTTTAAAAAACCCTTCAGGAGAGTAGAAGAAGACTTGTTGCTTTCATCAGCCTGGTAGAAAGTTGGAAAAACAGACCATTCCTTGTTGTCTTGTGAAGAATCAGGTGCAGCAAAGGGATTAATGAGGCAGTGAGAAACTGGCCAACTCCTTTACTGGTGGTTCCTTGCCTTTCACATTTAGTTTTGATCTTGTTTTACATGTGTTTCCTATGAGAATGTCTGTACCTATTTTCTTCTGGCAAAGAACAATACAGGAAGAGCAGGTTGTGATGTGAAGAGGCATCTTATGCTCCCCACAGGTCAAGCTGCTTCAACTTGTCTGACTGCCTGTATCTATCCGGTATCCCAGCCTGGTTTTGTGCAATGTAATTGGAAGATGATCATTTCATCTCTCCTTGACCATATCTCTGTGTATGGAAAGGTGGCTCTGCCTCCCGACTAGAAGCCCCCAAGGCAGCATTGCCAGAGAGAGGATGAAGATGTTGGCAGTTTGGTTGGAAGCAGTAAGAGTACAATTAAGATTAAGAAGGAGAACATTTGATTTTGGTAGGATATCCCTATTAGATGTGTGTATATGATCCACGGTTAAAAAGATGGCATTCAAAATTCACATTGGTGCGTCTCAAGTTTAACCCTCAGGAATTTGGGTTTAATCTGTCTGCAAACTCAGGAAACTGCTGGCAAAGCTTCAAAACTTTGAAGTGCTGTATCTGAAGCAAAGTTTGGGCTCTGCTATGCTGAATCCCAAAAGACAACTGAATGCAGGCAACCTTTTGCCTTTCCTCCCAGGATCTTAAAGCATTCTGCGGAGGAAGGTGGTGCTCTTATCTGATTTTAAAGATAAGAATGCTCTGGCATAAAGGAATCGAGCGCCTTGCCTAAGGTTGTACAGCAAGGCAGTGTCAGTGTCACAAAGCGAATCAGGTTCCTTCACTCTGGCACCATTAGTCACTGAGCTCCATCCTCTCCCCCACTCCTTCTTTTAAATATTCCATGAGACAGGGAGATGAGGAGGAATGCATTAGTTCGACAGCTACAGATGGTGATAGAAGGAAAATGCAAGCTCAGCAGACAGTATTTACCTCTGAGGAAGCAATGGGAGGCAGTGGCACACGGGCTGCTTCAAACATCTCCTCCCTGGTGGGGGCAAACACCCTCCAGCTGACTGTGCCTGCAAACCAGCAGCACTCAACGGTGTCTTTGCAATATCAAATTGGAGGGAAGGACAGCTACTCCTCTCTCCACTCCCTCCTGCACAGAGCAGTGATGCACAAGGTCTTCTATAACTTCTGCAACAAGCATATCACATAATTAAAATATCAAATGTAGTAACTGTGGTCTCCTGTAATGCAGAGGCTGTTTCTGTACTGCCTTATTAATGCACAGCTGACAGCACGCTCTTTTTTGGGGAGCACAAACTTCCTTGACAGAATGCTTTCCAGAACTTACTTCATGGCCCGTGGTTTTTTTTGTTTGTTTTATAAATTGGAAAAATTCAAAGTCGATGATACTCTTAAGAGCTGCCTAAGCCCCAAAAGGAGATTTACGAGCTTAATATTTTAGGCTGTATTGAAAAGTTCAAGTCCAAGTATAGACTGGTTTTTTTTTATCCACTACAGGAGAATTACAAGGCCAAGTGATGAGAAATCAGATATGTTTTGACATTTCACATTAAATTCTTTCTATACTTTCCTTTTCATTGAAGTGTGCAAATAAATTACCAAGTCTTTTGTAATAAGAGCAGCATTCCTATTATAGGATTGGATAGCAAGGTGTCTGTTTTGTTGGTTTTTTTTTAAATTTGAGCTGAACTATCAGAATGAAATTGCAGCCCTGATATTTTTAATAAATAAAAGGATACAAGACCTTTTCTTTAATTCTTTGAAACTAAACCAGATAATTACAAATGTATTTCCTGCTTCCATTATTCATGTAGCAGGAATGAAGAGGAAGTCTTAGAACACTCGATTTGAGACACAGAATTAATTTCTTTCAAAGGTGTCTAAATGGAGAAAGTGTACAGATTCACATTCAGGGTACTTTCTTTCCACAGTGAAGCTGCTTTTACTTTTTAGATCACTCTCAGGACAGTTTACTTATTTTTCCCGAGGTTACAGTTCAAAAGAATCCAGCCTAGGTGGATGAGCAAAGGCAGGCTGGAACTGGTAATCTTTTGAGCCATCACTGTCTGGAGAAGGCTGCTCTTTGTTGTGATGCTGAACAGCAACGCTGCTTTCCCAGCCCCTCTTCCTATGTTCCTGTTAATCTCATTTTGTGAGGTTTAGCTCTCAGTCCCTTTTATTTGTTGCTTTCTAACATTTTGCCCCAACAAACCGGGATGAATTCCCAGGACGGAATCTGACTGGGAGCATTACAAACTTCTGCAGTGGTTGCTGACCTTTACAGGTAGATGAACAGGGAAGGGGCTACTTGAACTTACAGGTCACTCTCTCACGGGTGCTATTCTCTTTTGTACCCAGTTTTTCCTGATGGTATAAAGCTGAATAACCAAATCATGCTGTGAATAACCAAATCACGCTGTGAATAACCAAATCATGCCTAGTCAGCATGCACAGAATGAAACACTTGAAAAACTACCCCTGTATTAGCAGCAGTATGCAGGCTCCAGTCAAAACAGTTTGTAGGCTTAGACTTTGACTTGGAAGAAGGTTGTTCAGTTTGTATCTGAGCAGCTTTAGACAGGAGAGGGCTTTTTACTTTCAGATGTTCTGTTGTTGAAGACAATGAAGGAACTGGCACCATTGTTAAAGATGACTTGTAAGAAGTGTAAAGAGCTGCTGAAGAGCTTCTGTAAGCAATAAGCTCTGTGACCTCTTGACCCATTTCCTTCAGTTCCTAGCAGCTGATGGGTGCTGTCCTGCTTCTGAACGCCACCTGTGCAACCAGCACAGCTGACATATCCGGAAATCTGGAGTCATTCCTTGCCTCACATGGCTGGTGATACCTCCAACCTCAATGAGATCCATTTGGAAAGACTTTGGTGTGGCCTGTTTGCATGATGGCAGCTGATACTGGGTTTTATTGCTTTGACTGCTTCGTCCAACTTCTTCTTTTTTCATGTGCACACACCCGGAGTACAAACAGGTATGTCAGAAGGAAACTATCTCCAGTGAAATCAGTGGGGGCTGCATGGGTAAATCCCTCTGCAGTGCTTTCAAAGGGCAGGTACATCTATAGACTGCCATTAAAGAAAATCATCAAGACATATATTTATATTAAAGTACAGCCTGGCAGTCTTGATGTGCTAGATGTGATGTAAATACATGGGAGGAGACTATCCCTGCCTTCAAGGCTCAGCCAACGTCGTGCAGCAGGGTGGGGGCACAGCAGAGGTCAGTGCTAAGAATACAGATTTCCAGCTTCTCATCTTTGAACAGAATCTTTAGCAATTTGGGTTTGTTTCTTTGTTATATACGCTGTCAGGGCAGAAAAGAATCCTTCTCCTTTCACACCTTCTGTTTCAGATTTTCTTTTGATATTAATGAAGAGGACAGAAATAGTTGAACGGAGCAGAAAACATTTTTCCTTCTCATGTGCATAATAGAGACACAAAGCTTTGATCCTAAGTAAGTCAGCAGAGCTGCACCAGTAAAATTTGGGGGAAAATGCAAGAAAGATCAGACTCAAATGATGGCTATAACCTTCCTTTTTTCCAAAAAGTATTAAGTGTATTTGAAAATGCTTTACTATTACTCTAATAGATTGTCCAGTTTGAATACTGGAGCCTTGGCTGCAGTCATCATGAAAAAGTGGAAGGCAGCAAGGAGGGTGTGCAGCAAGTTCAAAATCCTGGACTTCAGGAGAGTAGAATTTGGCCTCTTCAGGGATCTTCTTCGTAAAGTCCCATGGGATAAGGCCCTGAAAGCAAGACGGGCCCAGAAAGGCTGGTTAATATTTAAGGATTGCCTCCTCAAAGCTCTGGTGTGATGCATCCCAACAAATTAAAAGTCAGGCAAAAATACCAGGACGCCGCTTGGGTGAGCAAGGAGCTCCTGGACAAAGTCAAATGCCAAAATGAAGCCTACTGAGGGCAGAAACAAGGACAGGTTGTCTGTGAGGAATGCCGAGAGACTGCCCGAGCATCCAGGTGAAGAAAGCTAAAGCCCTGATAGAATTAAAGATGACCAGGGACATCAAGGACAAGAGAGCTTCTATAGGTATGTTGGTGATGAAAGGAAGGCTGGGGAAATGTGGGTCATCTCCGTAAGAAGAAGGACACTGGTTACCCGGGACATGGAGAAGGCTGAAGCATCCAGTGACACTTCTGCCTTGATGTTCACCAGCAAGGGCTCCAGCCACCCCCCTGAGTTGCAGAAGGCAAAGGGACTGGGAAAATGTAGAACCTCCCACTGCAGGAGACCAGTTTCAAGACCATCTGAAGAACTTGGAGGTGGACAAGTCCACAGGACCTGATGAGATGCAGACACAGGTCCCAAGGGAACTGGCAGATGAAGTTGTTAATCCACTATCCATCAAATGTTGGAAGTCATGGCTAGTCCAGTGAAGTTGCCGCTGGCGGAAAACAGGGAAGAATAACCCACATACTTTGCTACTAAGGGCAAATCGTGCCAGAAGAGTGACTGACATCATCTACCTGGGGCTGTACAAAGCGTCTGACTCTGTCCCACACAGCACCCTCCTGGCCCTCCCAAGGGGTCAGTAATGGGACAGGTATCACTGGCAACGTGGGCAGCGGGACCAAGCGCACTCTCAGCAGGTTTGACCACAACACCTGGCTGTGTGGTGGAGTCAGTGTGCTGGAGAAAAGGGATTTCAGCCAAAGGGACCTTGACAGCTTGAGGGGTGGGCTCAGGGATCCCATTCATCCCTTCCCTTGACAGCCTGAGGGGTGGGCTCAGGCAAACCTCATGAAATTCAACAAGGCCACGTACCAGGTCCTGTAGGGCAACCCCAAGGAAGAATACAGGCTGGGAGGAGAACAGCGCTGACTTGGGGGTGCTGGTGGATGAGAAGCTCACCATGAGCAAGCCATGTGCACTTGCAGCCCAGAAAGCCAAACAATCTGGGCTGCATCCACAGCAGCCTGGCCAGCAGGTGGAGGGAGGGGATGCTGCCCCTCTGCTCTGCTGAGATCCCAGCTGGAGCACGGCATCCAGCTCTGGGGTCTCCAGCATTAGGACATGGACCTGTTGGAGCAAGCCAAGAGGAGGATGATGATGATGCTCAGAGGACTGCAGCACCCCTTCTGTGGAGACAGGCTGGGAGAGCTGGGGCTGCTCAGCCTGGAGAAGACTACAGGGAGACCTTATAGCACCTTCCAGGGCTGAAGGGCTACAGGGGAGCTGGAGAGGAACCTTTTACGAGGTCATGCAGTGACAGGACATGGGGTAAAGCCTTTAAACTGAAAGAGAGTCGATTTAGATGTATGGAAGAGGTTCTGCACTGTGAGACTGCTGCAGCACTGGCACAGGTTGCCCAGAGAAGCTGTGGCTGCATCATTCCTGGAGGTGTTCGTGGCCAAGTTGGATGAAGTTGTCAGCAACCTGGTCTAGAGGAAGGAGTCCCTACTCACAACAGAAGTGTTGAATTAGATGGTCTATAAGGTCCTTTCCAACCCAAAACATTCTACAACTCTGAAATACTCAGTTCAAATGTGGTAATTTTAATTATTTGCACTTGTAACTTCTTGAGAGCATGTTCAAGTGTCTCACTTCTTGAGTTCTTTCTTTAGTTTTGACCACAAAGCTCAAAAGATATTAACTAGGTCATTCATTACCTTCTTGAGTTTTATCATGAAGGCTTTTAACTACTCCAAAAACTCTTGTGGATTCTCCCCACACCAACTTTAGAATACACTTTGTCTTCTGAGTAAGGAAACAGTGTTCTCAGTAGCACAGAGGATACAGTTTCCCATATAAATAACTCAGATGAACTCTTTTTCAGGTCACTTTTACATTTGTGGAAGGGACTGGAGCTTTCTGGCCTTAATGGAGGTGATGGTTAATTAGAAGTTCTCCTGTTGTTTTTTTTTCTGTAGAGGCTGGGTAGAGGAGCTGCTCTCTGTCTGCTGGGATCAATGACAAAGCTCTTCACTTTTGGCTTTAGGCTTTGCTGGGAGCTGGCCCTGGAGTGCTGAGGGTAGAAACCACCAGTTAGGCCTGAACAAACATCTGGTTTTGTGCTGGCAGAATGAGTAATGTGGTTCCCCGACATCACTGCCACGAAGGAAGAGATCAGCCTTGGCATTAGGCCTTGGCAGACATGTCCATCTCGCGTGTGCTCACAGGCAGGCTCTGTGCACGGCATTCTGTGAGGCAATTCCTGCAGGTACAGAGAGAGGGTTTGGGTTTAATTATATATTATTTGAGCTGGAGAGCAGTCAGTGACGTGTGTTCCTGTCTGTGACTATGAAATGTGCGTACTCATCCTATCACCCCACAAACATGTTCACCCGTAAATCTGTAAGAATCAAAAGCTTTGTGTGCAAATGGGGCCCTGTTTCTATGTCATGTGGGGACCTCTGTTGCGTTTAGATTAGTGCCATCCTTTTCTCCAGAGAAATATCTCACAGGGATCTTTCTAAAAGCTCTGAAACCACTCTGAAGCGAGTTATGGTACAAGCAGGATGTATTATTGCAGCACAATGTTTTGGCAGATTGGAATGAGGACAAATGAATTCTCAGTGTTTGAATGAACAGAACTTTCAGTATTGCCAGTATTACCACAAAATTGTTCGAAGTCTGTCCTATAAATGCACTGAGCAGGCAATCTGTTTTAGCTGTTCTGTTTCTATGATCAATAGTTGATTTCAGCATTTATAGCACAGAGGTGCATTCAGATAAGGGTTAAATATGCAGCTATTAATCCATAGGTAAGAGGTGCAATTTGCTTTCCAGTTATGATGAAATCCTTACTGAACTAAGACTGTGTTGTTTTTATTTTCTCCAGCCTCATTCTCTCCAGCTGTGATCTTCTAACTCATTGCAGAAAACATTCCCAAAGCCTTTCTTCTGAACTTCTGTATTATTTCTTCAAGGCATTTGTATCTTTGACCCATTTCTAAACACTTTTCTTTTGTATTCTTGGTAGATCATCATGCTACCCTTGAATCAAACCTTTATGAGGAGTTCAAATGAGCAAATAAAATTTATAGGTGAATAAATAAGTAGGCTTTCAAAACAGTTTCAACAAAACATAATGCAAAAGGACTTAAAGAGAGTATGAACTGGATATAGACAGTTTATATTCACTGACTCCATTCTGACACCGACAGTGGCAACAGGATTAGATCCAGAGGCCAGAAGTCTCTTTAGAAAGCAAGATTTCTATGATGCCTTTCTTTCCCTTGAGCAAACACGTCCTGAATGGCAGAAAATAAAAGGAGGGGCAACCCAAGCCGGTGGAAAAACATGAGTGGTAATATACAGCATGAGAAAGGAGCCTAACTCACATGGGAAAAGCCCTGGAGTTGGGTGCATGCAGCAGAGAAAACAAGATGTGTTATTCTTTGAAGCATGGCTTTCCCAAGAACCCCAAAAGATGGTTAGATCTCAGGAAATTATGCATTTCCCTCAGGATGGCCCAGCACACACCTGAACAAGAACACTGTAGGAGACACCTGTATTGTTTAAAACTTGTTGCATTGCTATTTATAATAAAAAAAAATTGTTTTATCCTTTTCCTTCAGCTTAATAAGACAGTGTGAACCCTAGCTAAGGTGTAAGTATGAAATTGCAATGGAAGTGAGGGAAAAATGACATCAAATGCAGTGCAAGGAAAATAAGAAAAGAGAAAAGGGATGTCAAGAAAATCAGTCTGCTCTGACACTTTCTAGAGCTTTGTTTTAAAGAAAGTGACAGCAACATTGATAGGAACAAGAATTGACACAGCACTGTAGAATATAGTGGATGATCTTGGCAGAAATGGGGACCAGATTGAGAGCCTGAGTGTCTGCAATGGCAAATCCTCACAAAGCCATGCGGGTGTTACATGCAGCAAGTGAAGAGGCCAATTATCACTGTGTCTGCCTTTCTGTACAACGCTGGGCTTTTTGCAGAAGGGTCTTTTCAGCTGAGCTTAGGAATTGAGAGCGGTGTTAGAAGTAAGGCTGTGTCCACCTCGTTCACTTGTCACTGGGGAAAGAATGATGCTCCATCCATCACCAGCTCCTTGAGCTGCAGTGGTCTCTGCATTGTGATTTTCTTGTTATTGTGAAGAGCCTCCAGTCTCAGCCTTTGCTTTACAAACAATTCCCAGGGAGTCCCGTGGGGCTTCTGAGGTGGGTGTAGGCTCTGCTGGCACCAGATTGCTCTGGATGCCTTGCATGCATTTCTCCTCAGTGCTTATCAAGTCAGCTGTCAAAAGCTGACTCTTCAGTGGGAAAAGCAGCACCAGAAGGCCACATTTATGGTGTTTCCTGGCCATTAATGACTGAAGAGCAGTAATTTTTTAATGATTTAATATGTGCCATCTGCAAAGGCTGCTGTTGTAATGGCCCATATATATTTTACATTCAGTGTGGACTCAAGACTTATGTGTCACTAATGAGTACATAAAATAATAAATAAAGTTAATTTGGGTGTGTTTTATATGCAGAAAACAAATGAGTCTGTTACTTCTGCTAGGAATATTCAACATAAATCAGATTTTTAGTAGCTTAAAGTCAATTAACTTCTTAAAGCTGTGATGGCTTACATCAGCCTAAGCTTTGGTTCAGGCATCTTTTTGAAGATGTACTGCCTACAGTTTTTTGTTGTAACTCATGGCAACTTTTGAATTCTGTATACTTTGTTTTAGCAAGGAAACTTAATTTCATTTATCATGACAAAATGCCATTTTCACTCCAAAACTTGATCAGCTGGTTGTTCTTAAGTAAGAGGTACTGTATAAACTGAGACTAAAAAATTCTTGACCTCAAAACTTAAATCCCTCATTGTTATGACAAGTCCTCTATTCTTTTCAGCCTTTCATTACTCTGTTTCGTTTCTGTCCTCCTTGTACCAACATCAGTCATTGGTCTTGGCAGCGTTTCTTAACCTTTGAGCAGGAAAAGTTAAGTGATTTTTCTCCTTCTTAGAGTTTTAGCACTCTTGACAGCTCGAGGCCTGTTCTTCCTAAGGAACTTGTCAGTGTTCAATGTTCTGCTCAGAGGCACAACCTCAGCTTGTCGAGTTGTTTATGGCTTTGGAGCTCTGTGCTTTGGGTGTCCAGTCTCAGAACACACTGTTCAGTCCCTGCTGTGCATGATCCAGCTCCACTAAAACAAAACTCTCCTCCTGGGGCCTGGGGAAGGTGCTACACAAAACCAACAAAGCAAACCAATCACTAAAAAAAAAAAAAAAANACAGGGAAAGCTGAACTGAAGCCTTCACTGTGGGGTTTGGGTTTTTTGAAAAGAAAAGGAGGATAAAAAGAGAGAAGCCACACATATTTGGCAGAAAAGCTGACATTAGTAGCATAGAAGAGGTGTCAGGAGTGAAAAATAGACCTTATTGAAAATCCCAGGAGAATTACATTCTGAATAAGTAAAGACTTAATCCTGGATTGCTGCCACAGGCTTCAAGGAAAGCTGGAGGTGCTCAGGGCTATGTGGCACCATCCTCCAATCTTCGTAGCCTAGAACAGGTTCCAGTCTCGGCTCTCCCTTGTTAGAATACCTGCTTACTCATCCTGCAGCCCAAATCAGTGATATGAAGCCTTTTGGCTGGAAGCTGCAAGGAAGCTGAAGTCCTGGATCAGCAGGTTTGACAGTGAGGGTCCAAAAGTACAGCAAACGAAATCCTGGGAAGTGGAGCAGCTGGTTGGTGTGGTAGAAATACCTGGATATCCACAAAGCTCCCACCATCTTTAATTAGAGTGGATTTGGATGAAAACTTTTAATCCAAGGATTGAAACGAAACCTGAGTGCAGGATTTGCTCAATTCTTAAACTCTCTGTTGGATTTAGTTTTCTTTATTTGCTAATAAGGCAAATTATGGCTTCCAAAGGGGGGGTTGGAGGCCTCCAGGTAAACAGAGTTCTGGAAAGGTCATGGCCAAGGCCAGGGTCCTGTCAGGCTGTGTAGGCAGAAAATTGACTTGAATTCTCTCTAGCATTATTTGGCTCCCACCTCTCTTCTCCTTTTCAATCAGTACAGTAGAAAGTTTGTTTGAAGGGAGATAATTTTACAAAGTGCTGTGTTCAGTGTTCCAGAGCCTCTGGCATTCAGCAGACTTGCATGCTTTTAATCTATCTCCTGTGTTCCTATATTAAAGGAAATGTTTTCAAAGTGATTTGAGCAAGTTACCTGTGTGAAACCTGCTAACAAATAATAGGATATACGTGTGTAACAGTTACTTCGCTTTCAAAGTTTGCCCTTAGGAGCAGGAAAGATTTCTCATTGCTAGAAATACTTTTCTTTTCTTAAAAAAAAAAAAAAAAAAAAAAAAAAAAAAAAAAAAAAAAGAAAAAGAAAAGAGAAAAAAAAAAGAAGAAAGAGAAGAAAAGAAAGGCTCTTGTATGTGATTTTTCATTGCTGTCTCTCCTCTGCTGGCTTTAATCGTGTAAGCCTCCCACCAAGGTCAAAGGGAGTTCTGGCTGATTTACAGGCTACAGGAACTGGGAAGCTGATGCAGATTTCGTGACTGTTTCCATAGGACCAAAGGAAACGGTGGAGGCAAGAAGCAAATCTCAAACCCAGGAACCTCCTCAGTCATTTCCTCCTCACCAGTGTTTCACTCCTTGAGACAGCAGATCCCCACTGATAAGAAGGGTGAATTCTTTGAGATCCTGCCCATGACTGCAGCATTATCCATTCAGCAGCTCAAGAGCAGATCCTGCCACTGGATGTGGGCTGGTGTGTTTGGGTTGGTGAACATTCCCATTTCCCAGTGGCTTGAAGAATGCTGAAGAGATTTCAGGCAGCTGTAGCCCTGAGCCAAGACTTTGCTGATCCTCAGCACTCAGCAGGATCTCATTTATTCCATATAGTGCAAACCTGCAGACCTGTGGCCAGCCTTAGAGCGCTGCGATTCTGAGTCCCCTTTAATTTCCTTAAGCTGGTGGAATCCTCTCCAGGGATACAGCAGCAGGGAGCAGCAGTGGGGCACAGAGCTGATTGCTGTTCAGCCTTGTCCCTCTGCTCTCAGGAACTCCCTCTGCTGCCCTTACCTGCCCGTGCTCAGCCCTGGGCTCCACTCGGGGTGTCTCACGCTCCAGCAGGCAGGCTGAGGCCAGGTTTGGCTCAGGGAGAAGCAATGCGGCAGAGCCCAGGAGAGTTTTGTGCGTGAAAGAGATGCCCATCCAGGGAATGAAGAGTCTGCTCAGCACAGTGTGAGGCTGTCTCTGGGATTTTGGTATAGGGACCACAGAGAAAAAGAAAAAAAAAAAGGGAGAGTAAGGGATGCTTGGAAATTTGGATTATGATCTTCTGCTGAGCAGTGTGTATGCACTGTTGTTTAACTATTTTTGCAAGAGTTATCTGACCTCTCCAGTTAGTTTTGCCCAAGTCGTTTTGTGGTGACAAAATGTGGCAATGTAACTCATCAGTCCTTCCTCCTGGAAAACTGATTTCCTTATTTCACTTTCCATCAGTACCTCTGCTGCCACAGTTTTGTGTCGAAGCAGATTTTCTGCAAGTATCTTCCATTATTAAAACTCCTTCTAATCTGAACAGCTGCTTGCACTTGTTGGGCTAAGATTGAGGCCCACAGTAATAGGATCTCCTTCCTAACAGGTACTGGGGGAGGATTTTCCCCGTCTTCCCTCCCACTGTGTTTGACCTGGCACCTTCATCTCACCTTGCTCTGCTCTGTAGTGTTTAGCTCTTTCTTCAACCTTCCTTTGCAGCTCCTGTTGTCATATGGATGTTTGTTCACACTGGCTTAGTGTGAGTTAGAAATAGGCACGATCTGCTCCATTTCAGGTGTCAGAACCAGTGGAGAGAATGGTGTCACTCCATGGCTCCCAGAGGGTACTGACCTCTCACCAAGCCTACTCCAAAGCCCCGGTCACTGCGAGTCTGGGGGTGGTTGGATCCACAGTCCTCCTGTCCTCCAAATTTTACTGGTCATGAAGTGAAATGAAATAGAATGCATAAACAGGAAAAGAAATTCAGACTGGTAAATACAATTGCAAGAGAGAATCTATTCATAAAAGTAGAGAAGAGAATCCATTTCTCATTTAGTTTTCCTTGTGTTTCGCTCTGACCAGCTCAGCTGCAGACTCTTGGATGGTAAGCTGATTCTTACTTTACAACATGTCACCTGTAAATCACAGTGGGCTCTTGAAATTTGTGAATTACATATTTAAAGTTAAGGATTTGGACAAATGACTTGACAGGAAGCCAGTTTTTATGGTTTTCTCTTCAGCATTTATGTGTTGAAAGTGAACCCTGTGCTTCTTAGAGCTCATGATGGTTAAAGGAAGATACATCACTTCTGAGGTTTGTGTTTTAAAGGAGATGACATGCTTTTAATGGTATATTACAAACTGGGATGACTCCAGGGTACCTCACTCCCCCTAATTTTCCAGTTGTGTCCCAGCCAGGCGTAGGGCAGGCTCCCAGCACCACACCAATGTGAGTGACACTGCCATGTTTCCCTCCCAGGGCAGGAGGCAGCAGCTCTGGCTGCTGCTGTTCTCCAGCCCCTTCTAACACCATCAGCCAACAGGTTCCACTGCTCAGAGGGATTTTTGCTGATCTGGTGAAATTCATTCCTTACAGATGTGTGTGGGAGCTGCCTTGCCAGGAGCGGTGCCCCACAAAGCTTTAACTCGCTCGCTTCCTTTTGATACCACTGATGGCTGGGTCACTGCACCTCTGATGTCAGATTCCTGACAGGGTTTTGTGTCTCCTGCCTGGCCCCTGAAGAGGCACCAACTCCGTACACGATCCCTCACTGTCACTGCTGTCCTCAGAGGTCTGTCGGGTTAGATTGGATTTTGGCAAGAAAATCCTCACTGTGAGGGTGGGGAGGCGCTGGCAGAGGATGCCCAGGGAAGCTGTGGCTGCTCCATCTCTGGAAATTTCCAAGGCCGGGCTGGATGGGGGCTCTGAGCAACGTGGGATAGTGGGAGGTTTCCCTGGCCGCGGCAGAGGGAGGGGACCTGGATGATGCCCCTTCCGAGCCAGGCTATCCTGTGGGCCAGGTGCTGCGTGTCCCGGCCCTGCTGCGGGCTGTGCTGCCCGGCCCG
>WBMY01008399.1:89315-135747 GCA_013397315.1 Donacobius atricapilla
CCTGGGGTCCCAGCCAGGGTCTCGGACCTCCCAGGGCAGTTTGAGGGGTTTTTCACATGCCCTGGACTCCAACAGCCTTCTGCTTTTACCTCCTCGGCTTCCACCCGAGGGTAAAACCCGGGCAATGCCCTTAAAAGCGGAGCGCCAGGCTGGAAAACCTCCTGCGCATCCACCCGCTGTGGTGGACCCAAGGGTGCGCTCCGCCCGGCCAGCGCAGGGGTCGGAGTGGATCAGACTGAGCCTTTACAGCACCCACAGGCTGCACAAAAGCAGCAGGAAAAGTAGTGTCCTGATGCAACAGGAACAGCTTTTCCTAGCAGAGTGCCCAGACTTCAGAATGCTGGTTCCCTGAGTTCTTCTTCAAGGCTGAGAAAGGCAGAGGATCAGCCGATAGCCAAGGGAGGAAGTGGCTTGACAAGAACGGCTCCCGCCTGTGCTGGGAGAGCTCCAAAAGCCTCCCCACAGGGCCCCAAGAGGGTTCAGGAGGCTCCCTGCTCTGGTAGAGTTTTCCCCTGCAACCCAGCCTGGAGAAAGCTACGGAAGTTGAAAGCTGTGTTTTGTCTTCAGTGTACCTTCACATTACCGAAAATAAACCTTGAGCAGGAACCCCATCATTTTCTGGCACCAGACAACAGCTGTGAGTTACCACAAGGGTTAACTGAAAGCACACAGCCTGCACACTTTGATCCAAGCTCTCACCTTTTCACCAAAGAAGTTTATTCTGAGACCTTGCAAGGATGGGTAACTGGCTGCAGGTGACAAGGGAAGGTCAAGACAGTCATTAGGGCACAGGAGCCCAGCTCTGCCAGATCCCAGAGCCAGGATCCACCCACATTCGGCAAATCAGCTGCAGGTTCCCACCAGACACACACTGACAGCAGGGAGATTTGCATAAATTTCACTGGTAATGAAGTGAAATGAAATAGAATGTATAAACAGGAAAAGAAATTAAGACTGGTAAATACAATTGCAAGAGAGAATCTATTCATAAAAGTAGAGAAGAGAATCCATTTCTCATTTAGTTTTCCTTGTGTTTCGCTCTGACCAGCTCAGCTGCAGACTCTTGGATGGTAAGCTGATTCTTACTTTACAACATGTCACCTGTAAATCACAGTGGGCTCTTGAAATTTGTGAATTACATATTTAAAGTTAAGGATTTGGTCAAATGTCTTGACAGGAAGCCAATTTTATGGTTTTCTCTTCAGCATCTATGTGTTGAAAGTGAACTCTGTGCTTCCTAGAGCTCATGATGGTTAAAGAAGATTTTACTCTCTTAATCAGATCTCTTACTCATACTTCTTAGCCTCTCTGACCTCTAAGACATGGACAATAATTCTTATGTAGCTCCAAGCTTCAGGTCCTTAGGGAGTCCTATATAATAGGAGTCAAAAGAATTTTGAGAATTTCTCCCTCATACAGTGTATCTATGTAAAAGCAGGGTATAGCAAAGTGATGACAGGATGATTCTTGGAACTGTTAAATGAATAAAGAAAAATCTTTATTTTGTCACAGAACAGGTGAGATTTGCTACCATTTCTTACTCCTTCTTCAAATCAAATACAACTTTCTAAGAAACTCTGTTTAGGATCTGGGAAAAGGACAGGAATTGATAGCTGCAAAGATGTATCAAGTGACTTTCTGTCTTCAGTTAAAGATTTATACTCTGATACCTCTCCCAGATAGTGGAATTTTTCTCTCACAGTCATTGTCTGTGGTGTAGATAATTTCCTTTGTGCACACAGACTTTCATCTGCTTCCAGATCCATCCTATTTTGTGGCAGTGTGTAACACTTGACAGTGGACTCACTGTCACACAAAATAAACCTCTGCTGTTCCATACGTGGTTGTGGACACAGAACTGAGCAAATTTTGTGGTAATTGTTCAGATGTAGTATTCCATGTGGCCAGGGAGTGCCCCTTCCTTTAAGTGGCCCTTTCCCTGCTTTGTACTTCTTTTAATTTTATTTAGATTTTCTAACTGAGGCAGGCGCTAGCAGTCCCTGCTGTGCTGCATTAGACTCTCACCTCCTCTAACACTTCCCTGCTGATCATTATCCTGTGTTTATAGAGCTTCTGCCAGTTTTCCATCCTCTGACTGCTTGTGTCTGAGGCAGTTTGAACCGAGTACAGCAGGGAGCTGCTGCAGGAAATGCCTGAACAGAAACCCCGGCTCACAAGCCTGTTGTATTCTCTGCACCCACTAATTTTGCAGTCCAGTAGAACTGAAGTTTGTGCTGCAATATTTCTCCACAAGTGCACCTTGTTCATTGCTCAGAGCAGTCTCTGCTGGAGGATTTGTAAATTTTGGCTCTAGGTATTGCTGATGTTTTACAGGTGGCTGAAGTAACTGAGCACTGCTGGTGCTGTCCTGGCTTTGTTCCTCTGTGGCTCACACTGCAGCGGAGGTAATTTCTGTAGTGAGATTCCAGTGAGATTTTCAGTGATGCACTTCAAGGATGATGGAGTTTTTAGGAGCTGACATTAGTGTGAGGTCAGAATTTCATCCCCTGGTGCACAAGTGTTTCTTTCCTGTGGATTTTACAGTATCTTTGACCTGAAACAGCTTTGGACATGAGGCAGAACTCCCACACTAGTGCCCACAGCCTTATCAACAGTTCTTATTCACCGCTTTTGTTGGTTACTCTGTTGGGTGCTTTTTCATGACCATCTCACAAGTGGTCAGACACAAGCAGAACAAGCTTAATAGTCAGACACACAGACAACAAAAATCCCTGCTGTTATTCCGTGATCTGCCCCACTTCGAGAGTTTCAATTATTTGATACTATTGAGGCTCGTGTACTTCTTCTCATCTGAAAGAACTTTATAAACTTTAATAATTCCTACTGCTGGTAACCAATCTAATCTTTTTCTATTTCCAACCCCTTCTTCTCTCCACTCACCAAGACATGGGGATCAGTTTCAAGACACTTCACTAGAATAGGAGCTGCAGTGACTAAGCAGTCAAAATATTTGCATGACGGGTTTACCAGTCTGCTCTGCCAAAAAACCACCCACCCTTTTCTTGGTATTCAAGGCACAAAGGTGAAAAAACTGAGTGTAAGCTGCTTTGGTTTGGTGTCACCAGAGAAAAGTCTAATAAACCTGTTCTTTGAGGGCTGGCTCATAATTCCCATGGAAGTGAATTGCTCAGGCTGTACCTTAAGGTAGATACAATTTCATTGTGGCTGTTACTGCTGCAAGTTCACATAAAACCCCTTTTCTGTTTTGTTTGTGGCGGGCTTTTTAAGTAGAAATTGGGCATTGCTAAATTGAACTTGTGTAAAAAAAAAAATCTCCTTTCTTAAAAAAGAAAAGAAAAAGTTAAATTCATCATAAAAGACCTAATTATCCTAAAGGAAAGAATATTTCCTATGTGTTTGTTCTGACATTGTACCTCATCAGAGCTGGAGTTGGGGTTTGCTGCTCTCTCTATCTGCTGACATCCACAGCAGGATGTCATAGCCAGGGATGCCGGTGAGGTAACTGCTCCTGGACACCTGGATAGGGCAGGTTAGGGAAGAGAGCAGGACCACCACTGCTAGGAGATTTAAATAGATCATCAGAGCCCAGTATATTTATTTATTTATTTATTTTAACTACAGCTTCTCTATTAGAAAATGTGACCTATTTTTATTTTATCTTTTGTAATGAGGCAAAGTCATATATGCTGGTATGCTTTCCCAAAAGTTTATAGTTTCTTAAGAAAACTGTAATATACTTTCTAGTGTGAAAGAAATCTGTAACAGCCTGTATTTAGCTAATTACCCATCACAGCCCAAGTGATTTTCAATTTCACTGCTTCTTGAGATGAAATCTACTGTCTGTAACACTTGGACTCAACCAGTAAAACTCCTGGGTGGTACAACCGTGTTCCAACACCTTATATTGTTAGATTTAACTATGAACTATGTTCTTATCTGTAATACCTCAGGCATGTAAAGTTTTTGGGAGCTCTGAGTATGACACTCCTGCAGTCTCATGGCTCGTGAGCAGGTGAGCTGTGCAGAGCTGTGCCGAGGAGCCCAAAGCCCAAGAGAGACGCACCTGAGCAGTGTGATGGTGCTGTATCCCTGCAGCTGGGAGTCTGCAGAGGCCGCTCTGCCAGGTGCCTGGCAAGCCAGGGAAGTGAGCGTCCAAATCAGCAGGCAACTGCCGTGCAAAAAGAAGAACAATGCATCCTGCTTGACATTTCAGGTCAGATTTAGGATTTCACATCAGAGAGTGCAGTGCCGTGTGGGACGTCTGACAATCCATGCAGTCGTTTTGAAGTGCGGGCTCAGAGTGCAGGAGTGTGCATGTCGGGCTCATTGCTTCATGCTGCTATCACTTCTACCTCAGGAAAAAACTGCACTGCACCACAGCCATTAAACAAGGACTCCTTCTTACTTGGTTTTTCCATTAATTCCCAGAACACAGCAATGACTGGACATAGATTCTTCCAACACCCACACTTGACAAGCAGGAATTATTTCTCTCCTGGAAACAAAGACTGAGGGAGATGGGCAGGCTCCAGCATGTCAGAGGATGCTGCCCACTGAAAGCCTGCAGCATCTCAGGGTTAGGAACCGGGAATGTCCTTTTAGCCCTTCTCTGTGTGCTCACCCACACAGTTTGCGGAAGGGACAGGGAGCTTTAGCAAGAGGCCCAGACCTGAGGATCTCATTGCACCTAAGCAGACTCATGGGAGGAACAGGCTGAAGCGCTGCTGACAGGTCTGAGTGGGCCGTGGTGGGAGCAGCCTCAGAGCCACACAGGACTGGACACAGCATTCTGCCGGGCTTTCATGGTGTTTTATGTTTCTGTTCCCAGCTTGATTGATTCCTGTGTGCATAAGCTGTGGGAGGACAGACAGACCTCAGGCATTTGGAGCGCTCAGTACAGTAAAGTCTTCTTTTTTGAGGTTTTCTTGGTTTTGGTTTTGTTTTGTTTTTTTTTTTTTAATTTTTGAACATATAGCTGTATGTGGGTGTTGGGAGCTTTTCAGGGCTTCCTGGCTCCATTGAAGTCTGCTGCGTTGGTGCGTTTTGGTCAGCTCAGAGAACCTCCCATCTTTCAGCACAGAGAAAAAGGTGGGAAAACTTTTCTCTGGAAAAATATTAAAACGCCATCTTTGATGGTTCCTTCCTCAAGCCATGAAGTAACCACGGGGCTCAGTCCTGCCCCTACACTGTCCTCCCCTGCATGGTTCGCGGCTCCTCGCAGCCTCAGCTGTATCACAAAAGTTGCTGGAGGTGGGAGGAAAGAACTCCCCCTCCCAGCCCTTTGACTGAAGAGCCTCCAAAGAGTTTTCAGAGGATGACAGCTAACAGGCCAAGCTTGGAACCCAAATGCAGACGTTTACTGCACGGCTCCTGCTGAGGACAGACTCCGGAATTTGGCACTGCTGCCTTGGGCTCTCCAGGATTTCAACAGATGCAGTGCATTGATTTAATGTCTAAAAGGGAACCCTGCTGTGGCTTCCACAGCTTGTTTCATCGCTTTAGAAATCAAGCAGTAACATACAAACAATACAAGCAATTTTGTGTTATAAACAACATCCAATGCTTAGGGAATTGGGACTAAAATAAAACATCTTCAAGACTTTTGGCATTCCCTTGTCCTCCATCTGGAGATCATTTTCTTTTTTCCAGACTCTTCCCACTTTTGTCTATTTTTGAATTTTCAGTGTTTTCCCTGCAGCTTGGAAATACCTCCAATTTGCTCTTTTTAATGCCACACAACAACCTTGATAGGGCTTGTTCTTCGCCTCAAGTAATTCAGGGCTAATAAAAACTCTAACTTCACACCTCTGAGAGAGCAGGGTTTGTGCAATGTGCACTCCACAGTGCTCCCTGCATTGTGTAGTGTTCATATGCCATAAGGCAGCCCATAATGAGACCATTTCTGGGTTGACATCCATGCTTTTGTTTCTACATTCTGGGACCTGATGCTCATCCTAGGCTCCCACTTTATATGTGGGATGGGGAGGAGGTCATTGTGCTTCTGAAACCACTTCCAGAAACAAAAGTGCGGTGATTTACTAAATCTTCTATTATTTGATTTCAAGGAATTGTTTTTCAGAAGCATTCAAAGGAATGTGAGGAAATAAATTGAGGTTCCTTTATCTCTTCTGCTGTGTTATTGACATGATTACATCTCCAAGGAAAGATTGTGGAGCTAGAAAAGACACAGGCAGATAGAGTGGTAAAAGATATGACCCCCTTTCTGTGTTGACCATTACATGAAGTTTTTACCTTAGGAAAAAAAAACAACTGAATGGGAATGAGATAAAATAGTATAAAAACCACGAATAGAGTAGAGGATGAATGTGATTAGAAAAACATTTAGGATTTCTCATATTTCAAGAAATACTTGGCAAACCTGAAAGAAATTAAGACACTCCTTTTCAAAAGCAGTGTAGGTACACTTGTGAGCATTCCTGCCAGAGGGTGTTGTCAATGCCAAAAGTTTACCTGAATTCAGACTAGACCCATTCACATAAGCAAATTCCACCAAAAGCTGTTAAACACCCTTGTTACCATCTCTGGTTCTGAGATTATTACCCTGTGTATCTTAAAACAGAAAGAGTTTATCAGGGAGAAAGTATAAATTTCTGTTTTCTTACTCTTCCATCAGTCATTCAGCCCTGCTGAGACAGGATACTGGGCTGTGCTCTGCTGTAAAGTCCAGCAATTCTTATGTTTCTAGTCTAAAACTTCCCTTCCTTCAAGTCAGCTTATATTCTCTTTGTTTTATGCTTTTTCTTTCACTCTCATTGGTTTTCCATCTGTCAGGCTGTGTTCTCTGCCACCCTGGCTACCTCTGCTATTTTCTAGCTGCTTTAGGTCCTCTTCAGAGATTAATTTTTTGGCCTGCAGTAAATCCTTACTGTGAGACCTAGAAAAGATTTTATCAGCTTGACACCCATCTACATTTTCTACTTACTAGTGGTTTGGGGGTTAAGAATGAAGGGCCTCAAAAAGCAGTTGAAGCATTCCCTCCCTGATAAAGTAGGTTTGTTTAAGGAGTTTCCAACCACTTCCTAAGTGCCATTACTATAATGGCAATATGCAAGAATTTTGTTGCTGCCGCTATTTCACTTGTTCAAGTGCCTGTTACATTTTATGCCTTTGGCTGAGTGGTGATTTTTAAAAAGTGAGGTGTTGTGACTGCAATATTGGGCACAGCGGGGATCATGAAAAATGCCAGATGGAACAAAATTATTCTGATTTTGGATCCACAAAGAGCCTAACTGTCAGTCATGCTGGGCATCCAGCAGCTCCCATTGAAATCAGTGGCCCCAGGCCAATCCTGCAAGAAGTGCTTAGTTTAGTTCACTGGATTGGCATTGCTGCAGAACCTGCCTCACACCACAGCTGAGCTTTAAGAATATGGGAGATGATAGTGTCAATAAAATCAGGACATGCAAAGAAGCCCCAGGGAAAGGCAAGAGATTGATGACCTACTGTTCCCTCCTTTTTCTTTTGAAGCTTTTTTTGCATTTTTCATTCAAGTGCTGAGAGTCTTTTCCATTAACCACAGCTCCACTCTGTTAGCTCTATTTTGATTTAGTAGGTCCTGGCAGGAAACTGATTTGGAAGTATAAATTTGCATCTCAGGTCTCAGTCTGAAGTCATACTTGCTGAATCTTTTCTCTATTCTGTAGCACATTCTTATGGGGAAAAAAATCCTCGTGATCATTCTTACTTGTGATACACTGAAGGGCATGGCTACAACCAGTGGAACAGTTCCTGAAAATACACTTAGGATTCACTCATGAAGTTTATTCAGGGGATTGTTTAGTCTTCTGGTTTGTCTTAGAGTGTTTTTCAGACAGCAGTTCATTTTATTCTGAAGCACATCGAAGTTCAAATCAAAATACCTGAAATTAAAATAGCAAACCTCAAACTCAAAAGTGAGATTATTTGGATGTTTGTGTCCATGTCTGGATTTAGCCCACACTTGAGAACAGCAGAGCTGTGATGCACATTTGAAGCCCAGACCTAATGATTTTATTTGAATCTCTCTCTGTATTAAGATAGTAAACAAGTTACTGATATGTCTAGAAGAGTAAGTGTCCCTGTTGAAGGTGGTCTGCTGCTCTCTCTGCATGAAAATGAAGTGTTTGCAGAACAGGAACATCCCTTCAAAAGATTCACAAGCAACAGAGGATAGATAAACTTCAAAGAATGAAGCTGGAATAATAAAGAAGAAGGAAAAGATGGAAAGAGCAAGTAACCTGAAAACCTTGGTCACTACAGCTTCTGGGTGTAATTCTCTTTTACAGATACACTCCAGAGTATTGACAGGTTCAGATCCTTGTTAACAGAAATGTAATCCTGTGCTCCCCTGTGAGCAGGGAAGGAAATAAATCTACAACTCAGTGAACAGAATGCTTTCCTTTAGTGCAAGCTGGCTTGAATTCTGCTGTCCACATGGCAAGACCCTTACCTGAGATGATACCATCATTCCATGGAACTCCTGCAAAAGCGTTAAAGCGGTAGAACAATTTTTTCACAACATTAGAATTTCAATTGCTCACAAACGTACATTTTTAAGCTTTTGCCTTTCAGTCTGGGCCACAATACACTTAGGTTTGTGATACAAAAGTCTCTTGTTGTGTGTTGCTTGGTGGAGCTGTCTGGAGGGTGACAAAGGTGCTGCCAGCCCAGGTGTGTGTTCTGCCTGCGCTGGAGACAAGGCCACCGTGGCAGGAGGAGGCCAGCAGATGGGATTGTCCCCAGAGCAAAGCAAGCCCTGAAGCCAGGTGGCTGAGAATTCCCAGCTGGCCACCTGTAGCTAGGGATGGCCTGGCTGGAGGAGCCAAACCTGCTGCTTTATCCCAACGTTTTTTGGATGCTCACATGCAGCTCCACAAAAGGGAAAACAAGTGGGAATTCTCATGATAGCAGGTTTGTATTTTGCCAGGCTGTTTGCTTTGGGTTTTGATGTCACGGAACATTATGAACAATTTCTCCAGATGGTCAGACCTCCTCCCAGCTGCCCTTTGAAGGTGGACTGTAGGAGAATGATATCTTCTGGCAAGTGGTTGCAGCATAGGAAGCCTACACTGGAATCCTCTAACTGCCCATTTGCAGTTTTCAGCTGCTGAGCTCAGACAGGATATTTTGGGTGTGCTGGTGCCAATTTGCAGCTTGGTGTCAAAACTCAACTTGTTCTTTAGCCTCCCTCCAGCCTTGCTCTGTACCTGAAAAAGGTGGTCTGTGCAAACTGCTGTTGTCACAGTGTTGCTAATGAGCTTTTGCTCCGGTGGGAGGCACTGAAAGGGCCTGGCTTTTTTCACCTGGCTTTAATAAGTGTGTCTACAGATGAAACGCAGATGAGAGGTGTGATGGGTAAAGCAAATTTACAATATTGATAGTTGGCAGCAGATAAAGAAGTGATGTGTTCAGAACTAGGCTTTGTATCATACCAGTTCGGATTTTATTTTTCTACAGCAAACAAGCAATTTATGCTACCAGGCAGAGTATTTTTTCCTTTTGTGGGGACATGATGCAGCCTTTTCACTTTGCAGGCAGTGTTCTGAACATTCAGAACCATTTCTTCTGACTCTTAGCTAGCTGAAGTTTTCTGTGTATAATAACTATCCATCTATCCAGCTGCCACAAGTGGCTGTTGAAATATCCAGACACAAATCCTGAAGCGAGTAAACAGAGAAGAACATGCTCTTTATTTCATGAATAGATGAGCCCTGACCTCTTCACACAGACAAGTAAATGTGGCATCTTCTTTTTTAGTGCTCTATCTGTTCTGCTTGCACTGAGACGCTGTACTCTGACTATTGCTCAGGGCTGATGGTTTTTTGGGCTCTCAACTCCGAGCCTAGAGCTTGCAAGAGGCACTTGCCAATGAACAGGCTGCTGCCCAGCAAAGAAAGGGGGTTATTTGTGTCTGCCTGTATGGGGCCATTTGTCTCCATAAAAGCACACTCTATTCAGTGCTGACAATTGCCACAGTTTCATGATGTGGCTCAATATTTAGCACTGGCCTAAGAGCCAGGCCTGGGACATTGTGTGGGATGTGTAGAGGTCATATGGTAATAAATGTAAAATGGGATGGTTCCCATTCTGGGGTACAGTGGTTTGGAAGCACCAAAAGGTAACAGCAGGGTTTTCCTGGAATTTTTTCTTTAGAAAAATTCTACCACATGTTTTTTGGGGTGCCTGAGGTGGTTCCTGGCAGGGTGAAGCTGCCAATACTTCACTGATCTGTTTCCAGTGAAACCGTGGTAAAGGCAGAGCCCGCCTTGGCCGTGCCTGCAGCTCTGAGCTCCGTGGTGCACTGATGCAGCACAGATTTGGCAACACAGCGTTCCTCCGTGCTGCTCTGGGCTCGCTGGCCTGGGAAATGGCTTGCACTGGCCCCGTCCCACGGCGGCTGCAGCTTCTGCTCAGCACAAACGAGGCTACTGGATGTGGTGGCTTTGGGGGCAGAAAGGACGGGGATAGAAGTGTCCTGCCTGCTGACCCGGCCGAGGAAGCACTGCCGCTCACCGAGGGAATTTGCTAACTCCTCTCCTTGGCCTGGATGCTCCTCCTCAGCATCCGGGTGGATGAGGGCAGAGCAGGGCGGCCAGAGGGAACGGCGTGTACTGTAATAGAGAGTGAGCTCCCCAAAACAGGTCTGTGGGCCACGCAGGGAGGGTTTCACTCTCAGGAGGGGAGATGCAGGAGCTGTTAACCTGCCGGCTGATTCACAGCTTTAAGCCCTGTAGCATCCTCAGCGATAATCTAATCTGATTTCTCGTGTAATATAAACTGGAATTTCCCCGGTTTAACTCCTGCCTCGTGCTCTCCCTTGATGCCAGCGAGAACACGCCTGTTAGGGATGTGTCTGGCGGCAATTTCCAGGCTTCCCCGTGGGCCTCGTCGGTCGCGGGCAGCGCAGGTGTGCGGGGACTGTCCCCGCGAGGTGTCACTGCGGGGCCGCGGAGCTGCGGGGGATGCGGGAGATGCGGGGGATGCAGGAAATGCAGGAAATGTGGGAGATGCGGGAGCTGCGGGGCCTGCGGGGCCTGCGGGAACTGCGGGGNGCGCTCCCCGCGCTCCGCTCCGCCGTTCCCGCCCTGGAGAAGCGCCCAGCGCGAAGGTTTTGAACAAACGGGAAGCGCTGCAGAGGGTTTGCACGGTCCGTTTGTTAGATCAGTGCTGTGCTCTCCGTTATTCCAGGAAACTCAGAAATTGCCGCTTTTTTTACCACCTGGTTAGGAGATTTTGATGTGACATTTTTGCCAGTGGCGTGATTCTGACTTGAAAGTCCGTCTGCTTTTTCACCGGGGTGGTTTATCCATCACCCCTGTGATGGTGTAAAGCATAAGAGAAGCTAATAACCTGATGGGGAGCACAGATTTCCCATGCTTATCCCATTCATTCCCAGAAGCTTTTCCGGCCCTGAGTAGCAGTGAAACAAGTGTCTAAAAAGACACGCCACGTTCGGGATGCCGGCGATCCGGCTGCAGAGGGAGCCAGTCTCCAGGTAAAGCTCTTCCTCCGTACACCCTTTCCCGGTCAGGTTGTTCTCAATGTCACAGAGACAGAATTACTGAAAATCTAGTTTTCCCCGAGTATATCTTGTCTTGTTCCCTACACTCCGGGGAGTTTTCCAGGCCGAGTTCGAGGAGAGAGGCTGTTTGTCTGGGATTTTGCCTCAAAGGAGGGGGTGAAACAGCAGTTTTGAGTGATGAGCCGGTCAGCCAGAGGTATTGGCTGGGCGCTGCAAATGTGAGCACCAGCACGCAGGGCAGGTCCAGAGGGTCTGGAGCAGCCTTGGCTGGGCTGGACAGTTGCTGCACAGATGGCTGGAGCTTGCCCAGCACACATGATGCAGTCAGAGCTAACCAGGCCTACTGAATGAGCTCCAACTTCTGCGGGCAAAATGCAGCAACTCAGAGACCCACTGAGGGCCACAGTGGCAAAATTAATTTTGTGGGATCCCAGAGTCAGCAGAGCTCAGCCCTCAGGGCAAAGCCTCATGGTTTCTTTGCTTCTTCCTTCTACAACATGGTGGTAGCAACTTGTTTTGTGTCCCTTGACTTAGAGCCTGGCTACTCTGCAGCCCCCGTTCAGAACAATGTGTTTGCTTCACTAGCTCTTAAAAAGCGAAAGGAGCAGAAAGCAGAGAAAACTGCTCTCAGCTGGGCAGCTCTCAAGCTGCTCTCTTAGGGGTTGTGGTGACTGCCAGCTCCAGGTCCCAGTTCTGCATGTTGGGCTCTGTTCAAGCAGAAAATTGGGGAGGGCAAGAGTCTGTATCAGTTCCCAACCCACGGCACGAGGCAGCACTTAGTTTTCCTCTGGCTTTACTTGCTTGGCTCCTGACCGTGTGTCTGTATGCAAAGTCTTTTAAATCTACGTGGGCTTGGATGCCTCTTCACCATGGAAACACATAAAATGACAAGTGAGCAAAGGCTGATAGTGCCAGCAATAGGGAATAAGAGGCAAATATTTTGTCCTCACCTTGGAGGATGCCGTTCCTGTTTGATGAGACTCCTGTGGCCCATGTGAAAGGATTCAGTGTTGTAAGGTCGTGGTCTGCCTCACAGCCTTTGCAAACAGTGCACTGGGAGGAGTTTTTGAGGCGTCTTGGGCTGAAGGGATTTCTGTGGTGGCACAGGTGGTCAGTGGCAGAGATAAGAGCAGATCTTTTTATCTCAGCCCCAGCCTGGTGCTGTGGCTCCCAGTGTGTGCTCATCTCTCTCATGGCTCTGCACAGGTGAGCACAGCTGCGACCCATGTTGGGATTTCAAAGCGTTCCCTCATGTTTTCCCAGCATGAGCAAGCTGATAGAACATCTTTCGCATTTTGTCTCAGTGCCACGGCCAGGAAATCATCATTTTTGTTTTAACCCCAGCTTAAACTTTTGCTTAAAAGGGTTGAAAGAATAATATACATGTCACTATTTATCACTATCTATTTTTCCGTTTATATCAGTAATAGCGAGAAACTACTGAAAACAAAGCTTTTAACGGAGAAGCAAACAGTTTTAGGAGCAGTTTGTTTCGGGCTGTGGTATTACATATATATGTGAATAGAAACCCGAGTGCAAAGGAGCTGAAGCAGGAGTCCACCTCGGCTGGAGGCTGCTAAACGAGCCCCATTTCTCGGCGTGCCCCGGGCTCTGGCTCTGGGCAGAGCTCCGGGGGCACAAACCGCGCTCAGCGCCGGCCTCCGGAGCCGGGGCAGCGCTGCTGGCAGCCGAACAAAGGCCCTCGGCATCTGCGCCGGGCAGTCCCCAATTGCCATATGTCACCCTGCTCCGCATATGTCTGCAGGGCCCAGCCAGCCCCTGGCGCTGCGGCGCACCGAGGGGCCGGGGCCGGGGCCGGGGCNTGCTCGGCCGGGACCGAGCCCCGAGCGCGTCCCTGCCGCCGCCTCCAGGAGCTCTCCCGGTGTTTTTGCGTTTGCTCCGTGCATCGCCAGCGCAGCCCAGGCTGAGAGTCACTCGGACTCCCACAATGGATATTTCCTTAAGTTACCTTTAGCGCACCCTTACGCGAACGGCTGGTATAGGTGAGGTGAAGTTGAGGCGCAATATTTTGCCCAAAAATATTTTTTGCTGCAAGTCTTCCTTCAGAAACGCTTCAGTTCAAGCCTAGGAGGCAGAAAAAGTGCCCTGCACTGTGAATTTCTCTACAACAAGCCTTTGAGTGGCACAGCCTGGCTGGGGACGGCAGGCTGAGCTGCTGCTTGGAGGAGCCCCAGGAAAACAAATACCTTCTCCTGAAGGATTCCCATATCGCAGAGACCTTCTTCAGGAAACAATGGCACCAAGGCCGCCTGTTGAGCAATGAGGATGTGATAAACTATTGAAGTTCTGTGCCTCCAGAATGTACCACCAACCCCACTAGCGTCCATTTGGAGACTGTAGAACCGTGTGTGTATACATGGAACTGAAATCAAGTCAGGGAAGAGAGCTTTATTTTAGTATTTGTTTTATTTTGTCTCTATTTTTTTTTAAATCTAGGTAAGACTGGGTGCGTGTTTCACAGACTGTAATTGCTTATGCCAACTTCTCTCAAGGCAAAGCACTTGGCCCTGTGGCCTGAAGTATATTTTGACATACAACTTGTACAAAGTAATAAAAAAAACCCCTGATGTAGCAGTGTAATTTTATAACACTCACACATCTGTTTCCACTGATGGCTTTGAAGCCCAGTAATATGGCTAAGTTAGAAAAGAAAAAGAGAAAAAACCACACCATCATGTTTGTAGAAATATGACTAATGCCCAGACCTGCCTGTACTTGTTAAAATGTGCTAGAATGACAATGTTAACAGCTTGGCCAAACATCAGAAAATCACTGCTTCATCTGATATTATTAGCTGAGTTATTCAGTAAAGGCAGAGCTGCAGAAATAGTGATGCTTCCCTGGGCCTCAGGGTGGAGTGGCAGAGAGAGATCTCCCACTGGTGACTGAGAGATGCTGTAAGAGCCTGACCCCCTGCACAGGCTGCCCATGCTGCTGCCGCTCTCCTGTGAGTGGCCTGGAGCGCTGCCTGCATCTATCAGTCAGGAATTTGGAAGGTGTGCACACGAGGGGCCCTTGCTGGATAGCACCCCAAAAAGAGCCCAAATGACACTTTATATTTTGCTTGTGAGGCCATCTTCGAGCTGCCCAAGATAAGCCCAGGGTGAGTCGCCAGCCACTGAATATGCATGCCTGATAATCACTTTCAAATGCCCCACTTCCCCGAGATTGGGATTGTTTTCATAAGTCCCCATAAGCTTCTGTGGTTTGACTTGGACAGGTGTATTTCTGCAGCATTGACACCAAAACAGGCTCTGTCTCTCTTTGGTGTTTGTCTTGGCACACCTTCGGGAGGTGAAGGAATAGATCTTTGGATTTGTGCCTCACAGCTGTCCTAAAATGCTGTGCTCTGCCTCCAGGTGACAGGCTCTGTCATGCCTGTCTCCCAGGGAGGCACAGCTCCCTCCCGCCTGGCTGACAGAGGGGACACCCACCGGCTGTGGGCTGTGCTGGTGCTAAATCCTGTCAGCCCCTGTGTCATCCCCTGAGCACAGAGTGATGCAGCAGAGGGGGTCTGTGATAAAACCAGAGGTGCTCTACACTGCAGCTTCACCTTCCCTGGAAATGGCTCTAGGAATAAAGGACAGTGCTTCAGACAGCCCTTGCTGTAGGCATGTAATTCATTATGCTCTTCATGCAAGGACACACTGAAATTCAGTTCAAAGAGAAAGGAAAACCCTTTTGCACTAAGCAGAGATCAGATTATTCGGTAAGCACAAAAACTTTGTGAGTAATAACTTTTCTGTGGAGAGTCAGACAGTTTCTATATGCTTAGTAGTGCTAGTTTCCCTTAAGCTGTGTAATTCAATTGAGGTGCCTAGTTCAGCTCTTAAACCATCCCATGTACAGCTGCATTCCCAGGCTGGCAAAGCCACTGAGTATCTTTTGCAGGGCCAGTATGTGTGGCACTTGGCCTTGGTCTTGGAGGGGTACAAGGGTAGTCTGACTCAAACTGAGGTCAGTCTCCTCCAGTGATACCTTCACCAGTAGCTGGGAGTAAAGCTGGAGGTAAACTGGCACTTTAAATTTCTTTTTATCCATGGAGGTCTCCAGGAGAGGCAGAGCCTCTGTCATTTTATGTGCAGGGGGTATCACTCAGGCCAGGTGACAGAGAATTCAGATCGAAGCCAGGAGAGTACATGGCGTACAGTACTGGCAGTGAAGAAATACAGAGAAATAAGCAATTGACCTGAAATAGAATTAGCAGAAGTCAAGATGTTTTGGTAACTGGTACAGTTTTCCCTCTTTTTAGCAGAGCTGAATGTTTAATTCATTTAGCAACTGAAAGTGACTGAAAGGGAGGATGCTGATGGTGCAGAGGAGAGCTTTGCAAGAGAATGGGCAAGACAGTATATTGCATTTACTTATATTGGTAGCCTCCTAAAAGTACATTCAGGCTGGGGTAGCAGCTACAAGCTGTTCCCAAGTACCAAACTGTGTTTCTGAGCCAGATGACAGCAAGAAAGGGGAGCACAAACAGGAATTTTTGTATTTTTTGTTCAGATGAATAAAATCATTCCAATCTTGGGGCCTAATTTATGTTGATGGATGAATTTCTACTTTATGTATTCAGAATGTGCACCAGAGGAGACTGAGAAGTCAAAAAATCTTACTAAGAACCTTACCAAATCCCTTTTGTTGAGAATCCTACTTGATATTCTCTTGATCAGGCAAGAAGGAATAAGTCCCTCTCCAAAGGAGGCTCAGAAGGAGTTTCCGTGCACAGTTGTTAATGCTGAATGCTGCAACTCTTCTTTCAGAACACAGATTCAGAGAGGAGAAGGGAGACAAACTTCCGTGTTTACAGCAGATCAAAGGAGGGTCAGTGGCTGGCAGGAATATGGGAGGGGGGAAGAAAGGTGAGAACGTAAGGCTCTCTTAAAAATCAGTGACCGCCCCTGCCTACGGGTCACAAGCATCTCTAAATTGGTAGTTCTTTTCTCTTCTGCTAATTAGTAGTGGCTACAGTGGAAGTGCATATTCTGTCAGCCTGAATTTAGTTAGCTGAGAAGGTAGACTGTGCCTTTTAGGTATTCTTTTTAGGGTAAACTCTTCCTATTGGGCACGCTTTATTATCCCGGGATCCATCCTTCAATGACTTGATACTGTGGCAAATTTCCTGTATCCCAGCTGGGATCACAAGTGTGTCCAGTAATGCCTATTGCTTTCCAGGATACCCTAGCATTGAGGGCACACTGAACACATGATTTGTTTGTACAATCTCTATATATCTCTCTCTACAGTCCTATATATCTCTATGCTTCTTCTTTATCTTGATATATATTTATTAATTCAAAGACCATTTACAATGATTCCCTTTATTTAAACCTCCTCTGGATTCTATCTGCTTGTTTGTGCCTCCAGGAAAATCAATCTGTGTGGGATACTGAGCACAGCTGCAATAAAGGAGAAAGAAATAAAGCAGACAGTGAAATACGACGCATTCTCTCCAGAAGGGAAAGCAGCAGCCTCAAGCCAAAGTCCAAAGGTTGCACATGCTGGTAATGCTCTTATCTAACCTGGTTATACCTGGTGCTTGCAGGTAAATGGATTGAGCTATTCTGCAGTCATGAAACGAGCACAGCAGGGCCTGATGAGCCTCACTGCCACCCCTGACACCGCAGTGCAGCAGCACACACCAGAATCCTTCAGGGTACAGCTGCTCTTTGGGGCCACATCCTTTCCTCGGGTATCCCCAAGTATCTGGGCCGCCTCAGTGGAAGGGCTGAGGAGAAAATATGGGCCCTGCTGGGCTCCTGGCCGAAGGACTTTTGTCAGATGTTTGGGTCACAGACTGGTACTCCATATAAGCACAAACCTTGACTTGGTCATCACATGGAGAGAGAAATCCAGTTGTTACAGGGACTGATACAATCTTGAAATGGAAAGATGGAAGAATGGATGTTTCTTTTAAAGACATTTTGGCTTGTTTCTTGGTCTGACTTTCAAGCTTTTTCATTCACTTGCTGGCAGAGAAGTTTCTACTCCTTTGGCTCTTGCCAAGGCCTCTCTATGCCTAGTGTTCCCTAAGCGATATTTTCCTACATATTTCCTATATTTTCCCTTGTGTGGGGCTGTGCCCTCTCTCAACACCAGGGCTGTTTCCTAGTTTTCAGCAGAGCTGAGCAGCACGTGCTCCGAGTCCAGAGTTCCAGCCTCTCCTTGGGTACTTTTCTAACAGCTGAACAGCATCTTCACGTTTCACCTTTTAACAAAAATGCTTAAATATTATACAGAATTCCTCCATTTCTATTTGTTAAAGAAACTGGGCACCCCCACCCCCCACTGCCTGGTTGCATGCCTGTTATTTGGGCACTCTGAGGGTGACAAAAACCCAGAGATCCCCCCTGCAATCGTGACCGTCTCTCATGCAGAAATACTCATCTGTCCTGTCAGTGGGTGGCTGACCACGAGCTGCAGGCGACGTCCTGTTCCCTCAGCCCTGAGAGTGTGTCTGGAGGGCTGTCGGCCTCACCAGTCCCCCGTTCCCCTGCTCTGCAGACAGGAGCAGCCCCACACACTCTCTCAGTCAGGAGGGGTTGTTGCTGGAGCTGACAGACACTTCACGTGTCCAAACTGGGCAGAGCTATCCTGCATGGCTTTTATTTCCCTGCTCCCTTCGACCTCCCATCCACCTCCCTGCACAGGAGGACTTTAGGCAACCCCAGTATTGAATTCTCCACGCCCTCCCAAAACTTTCTTATCTGTAAATCTGTCTGCTGCTGCATCCACAGCTTTCCCATGCAGAGACATACTCAAGAAAGCCCAATTTGTGCAGAAACTTCTGATGTTGGCAGTGGTCCCCTGCAACGATCCATCTACTCAAGCACAGAGAGCTCTGCACCTGTTATTTCAGCATTTCAGGTATTATCTGATGTTCTTCTCCCCTTCCACCACTCAGTTATTCCCTACCAGCTTATTGGCCATATATATATTAATTTATAATAATGAGCACTCTGTACTCTTTCCTCAGGCAGGCCCTCTGGGTTAATTCCTCTTTCTCAGATACATTTCCAGCTGCCTCTAGCTGACCAACTCTGACTTTGGTTCTGCCTTTTTATGTGTCTGACCAGAAGTGGCGAAAAATCCTTCTCCTCTGCAGCTCCCTGCAACAGCCTTTATCCTATCTCCCGCTTCATCAGCTTAATCTTCTGATCATGGGTAATTTTTCCTTTCCATTACCATTCCACTACCTTCAAACTAATTTCCTCCACTGTGCTTGTACTTATTCCCTGGGTGCTACAGGTTGCAGGGGTAGAGGGTTCTCCTCCCACCTCCTCCCCAGCTGAGAAACCACACTGGCCTGGAGCAGGACACATGGACAGCCTTCCTGACCACATTTGTGGGTCTTCTCAGTGGCTCTTGAACCCTTAGCCTTGCTCTCCTAGAGTTCCTGTTACCTTTGTACCACTTCCAGCACTGATGTTCTTAATGGGAAGATGCTTTGTTTGCACGGGATGAAAAGAATGCTCAGCTGATGCTGTAGCTCTGCATGCTCTGCAGGCACTGCAGTGAAGAGGAATTGTGGAGCCTGGTGATCAAGGAACAGCCTTTCAGAGAAGGGCCCACTTGCAGAGAAAGATTCTGCAAAAATGAGGGGAGGCTAAGGTCTCAAGACATCCCTTCCATGTAGTTACTGCTCACAGGACACTGTGCCCTTTGTCATCTGGGAAATGTGTGCAAGCAGGCCAGGAAAACAAGAGTTTGGAGGAAGTTTGGGGTTTGCTCGTCCCTGCCCCACATCTCCCCGTTCCTTTGCGCTTACCCAGAGCCTGTCCCTGGCGAGTCTCGGGGCGCCTCCCAGTCATTACTCACCACCTCCTCCCTCCAAGCAGGAGATCACTGCAGGAGATAGGCAGTGTGAACCCTGCTGAGACTGGTGCTCTGTCTCGTTAACCCTGGAGGTGAACTGCACCGTCGAGTTTCCACACATCGTGGTGTTCTGGCGATAACTCTTCGCTTAAACCTTTTTGATATTAATCAAAAATATCATGTTATCATAGTAAAACCAGTACAGATATTTCACGAAGAAGCCATCAGATTCTCTGTGCCGTGGCACGCTGTGATGTGTGTGCAGTGTGGTTGAATCTAGTACTTCATTGCCTGAGTTTTCCACGTGGGTTCATGTTAAACCTGATGGAAGGGCCAAACAATAAGAAGACCCCATTCCCCCCTTCATCTCCTCCAAATAACATAAATCTGTGTCAAAAAGGAAGTGGTTATAACCACTGGATGCTGTTCTTGTCCATTTTGCCAAGTAGGAACATTTGCTCACTAAGAAGTTCAACATCACAGGTGGAAGGATAAGAAAAGACAAGTCTCTTGGAAAAAAAATTAGATCTCAGATAACACTGCAGAGAACATATGATTTAACCTGAAAGGAATTTTTAGAAGTCTTCAAAAAAAACCCACCCTTATTCTTTGGTCTCTGCCAACAGAAAAAAATTGGAGAGGTACCTTTAAATATGGCTAATAAACTTACCTGCTTGGGGCAGGAAATCAGTTTGTAGTTTGTCAAGCCCCTGGCAAAGTCTCCTGCTCATGCAGCTCAGTGCTCCGTTCAAACAGAGGGTAAGTTTCAAAGCTGCTGCCATACCCCGTCTGCTGGAGGTCCAGAAGGCAGAGCACTAAGGTGCATTGCAAGGCAAGGACTAATCCTGTCATTGACCAGCACAAGTAAGAGGAATGAAAAGGAACTTAGACATATTAATCACAGCTCCTGAACCTTCTTCTCTGATGGCCCCAACCATCATCCACAGTGGGACTGCCTTGAACAGAGCTAGGAGACAGCTATGATGCCAAGGGCTCCAAAACTGTGTGTGTGGACATCTCTTGAAGCTGATAAAGAGGTTTAAAAGCAGATTTATGAAAAAAACATTTGGGTTTTTTTTTGCTTTCTGCTCCCGTTTGATAACATCAAGGTTACACATTTATGCTCTTAGCTCTAAGAACTGAAGGGCATGGCAATTTTGAAATTCATCAACCTAAACCTGTAATGGACTCTGCGGATGCACCCAAAGCCACACATCTGTAGAAAGAAGGCGGCTTGAGAAGTCCCCAGTGATGGGTAAACTGTGAGCAGTCACTTGCACTCAAGTGTCTTTGCTCACCTGGTTGTTCCAGATACTCTTCTGGCCGTTGCTCATTTTGCTCTTCCTCTCTCTCTCTCCCCAAAACAGAGCTGACAGCTCTTCATCTGTCAGGGAGGATACAGGGTGCCTTCCTGAGCTTTTCTGGGCTTTATTGAGTCTCCCCAGTGAAGCCCACAGGAATGGAGTCCCCAGCAGCCCTTTCCCTTAAGCTTAAAGAGGATATGTCCCTAACTAGAAAGGACTAATAAAAAGTAACACAGGAGGGGAAAAAAAAACCCAACCCAAAAAGCAGCAAATTATATTTATCTAAGTGAATGCTTGTTTTGTTGTAGCTTTTATTTTACTCTGATTCTCCTGCCCTCTTCTGATGGACAGTGTTTTGATGGTGGTGGTCTTTAAAGGATCATTTTCCTCCCTTTTTCCTATTCTGTCCTGTCTTCAGCTTTGCATTTTCTTTGAAAAGGAACGCCCTGCCATTTGTTTTCTCACAGACACTTGCGCTCTGGGTTTGTACAATTTTCCTTTCTCGCCCGGTACAGTGCCACCACCTGCCCTTACCACTTTCTAGTGTCCCCAGCACAGCTCCAGCTCGGAGGGAACATCAGCAATTCCAGAACAATTCACGGCCATTAACCAGTGAAGTGTCACACCTCCCTACAAGGCAGGTAATTATTTATGAGCATTTCGAAGCTGCCTCTGTTTGGGGTAGCAGCTTGTTCAGCTGCTCCTGCTCAAGGGGCCCCACACAACAATAGCGAGGCTGCAAAAGGTCAGGGCTGGAATGAACAGCTCGGGCTGCGTGTGGGGACTGCAGACATCTGCTAACACATTGCTGAGCTCCGAGCCCTCCTTTCAACTCGCGGGTTTGCCAGCATGAAGTGCCTCCTGGATTTGCGGGTTGCGTCTTAAAAAAAAAGAACTGAAGCCCACAGAGAAGTCCTGGGACCACGAGAGGATCCTGTGCGGGGAGCAGGTCTGGCTGCTTTGTTCCCTGCCCCTGCAGAGCGGCCCGGCTCCGGCAGGCAGGGGCTGCGGCTCCCACCCAAACAGCTCCGCAATAAACCCGCGCTGACACTGCCTGGGGACTCCCTGCCCAAAAAACCGCCGCGTTTTCCCAAAGGTGGAAGATCCATGGGTTTGACCGAAATTAATTAAGAAGCAGAACCTTAATTAAGGAGCAGGTTGCTTCTGAAACAGCTAACACACTTCAAAGGGCTGAAGCCATATACTTAATGGGAACAAAGAAGAGAAAACAGGGTCAAAACAGACCATATCTGTGCCTTGTTCTCACCCCATTCATCTTGCACACGGGGGGTGGTGCTCTGCTGGCATTTTAAAAATAGCAGCGGAACATCTGCCATCCAAAGGAGAATTGAGGAGTGTGGGAGGGGCATGTGGTTTATTCAAAAGCCACTGCTCCCCTATGGAAGCAGAAGATGAGCCAGACGTACGGGGTTTTTTTTCCCCTCTACCAAGTCCTGATCTTTTCCCCATTGATTTCATTTGATCCAGGATATCCCTCTTATTCTCTTTTTTTTTTTTTTCTTTTTTTTTTCCCCCTAACTAGGTGGTTTCACTTTGTGAATGCAGGAGGCAGACTGATCCTGTTTCATCCTCTCATCGTACCAGGTACAGCTGTTAACTGAGGGGCAGGTGGTTTAAGAAAAACAAGAGAAGAGTCTCTTGAAAACATGACACATTTTTAGGACCTCAGTAGCCCCAGTGCTCACTTCTTTCAGTGTCCTGGAAGAAACAACCTCAGATAACTCCTGTGTTCCTCAGTCAGTTCTAGTTGCTCAGTCAATGATGTATTTGTACCATTTATTCTGTAATATTTTGAACAGATCATTCCTGCTTCTGGAATTAAGAGAGATGGATGGCTTTTTCCATTGTAATGGTGTGGTTTAAAAGATGTTTCACAAGAATCCACCACCGTTTCTTTAGGAATACACACAAGCAAGAACTAGGATGATGGATTCCTCATTGAACTCAGCCTCCAGATGTGTCAGCCTTGAGTGCCATCCCTCCAGGCTTCTGTAAATCCTTCTGGATCTCCCTTGCACCTTTAGGAAGGTACACAGGCATTGCTGCAAGTCTGGCCTTGTGCTATTTTGGAAAAGGATTTTGAACGCTACACCCAGCATTAAGAAGAGATTGATGTAAGAGATTACGATAAATGCACAAAACACTTTCATTTTCTTTATTTTCAATTGATACTGTATGAATACAAAGTTTCTAGAAAGCTACAAAAATTCTACCACTTTATCAAGAAGGCATCAAAATGTGTCACTTTGCAAAGACATGAAAACACCTGCAGTAACCGACACAAAAATAGCATTTTTAGAGTGATGAAATAATTGCACTTAACTGTCATGGATATTAAAGTTATCACACATATGTACCGCGAAAGCTAGAATACATTTTTTTTTTTTTACAAAGCACTTTATAAAAAAATTCTCTGCACACAAAACCTATAATTTTCATATTACTATCATACTAAAGATAAATTCACTTTAAAGCCAACACTTAAAACATTTTAAACAAAAAAAAAAGGTACCAGTACCTACACACAGACAATAACAAATACAAGAATACTGTACTGCCAAGAGGTTTGACTGAAACTCCTTTTGAAAGCTTCTGCAAATATGTTAAGAAAACATTGGAGAACATTCAGTTTTTTCCAAGAGCCTTCCCTCACTGTCTAACCTAGAGGTACTTTATCATCAAAAGGCAAGTTCTACATCAAAAGTTACCAGCAGCAGTACAATATTAAAGTAACCACTGACCATATATGAATATGCTTAAGTCACAAACCCATTTTATACACATTACACAAATAAACATAAAGTGAGAATTCCATTAAGTCATTTACAAATGTGAACAAATGCACATGGCAAAAAAACCCCAAAACAAAACAAAAACCCAACCTGTTTTACATAAAATGTACTGAAGAATTAAAGGCTATTCAGGTTTTCAATGTTATAAAATTCTTTTGTATTTTTTTTTTTCAGGCACATATTGTATTTTTTGTCTGCAGTCATGAGCCTGAATCAGAGGCCCATAAAACAAAACAAAACAAAAACAAAAACACATATTCTGTAAGGAGGTAACAGGGATCCATCTCCTTTTAGTCAACCGAGTGCATTTAAGATTTAATTTACACACTAAAACTAATTACATGATCTCAGCAAGAATGACCTGAAAAGTTAAAAGATGAAGATGTCCAGAGTGTTTCTTGTACTTTGACTTATCCAGCCTCAATCTTTCTTGGGGGGGCTAAACATCTGGTTATGAAAGATAAGAGGGGGAAAGGAGATCATCCTGAGCAAAGGACAAAGCCGGGCTCTACTCCTCACATCCGCCTGTGCCCAGGCACGTGTATCCTCATGGGAAAAGGAAAGGGGGGACAACATCAGGGCTCTCAGTGTGACCGACTGAGGGCTCCAGGAAACTCCCCGGGGCACTGCTTCAGGCAGCAGGCACGCCCGGGGACTCGCAGTGGAAAAATAAATAGATATGGATTAGCACGTCAAATGTCGTATCTGCCTCGGACTGGCCAGTTACTTACATTCAACATTAATGTACACCCTTCATTATTCCCAGTAGCCCATCCCGTGGGGGCTCCATGGGACGAGCTACTGCCAAGCTGAGCTGTAGCCGTGGTGGAGAGGGAAAGTGAGAAACAGGCATTGGATCTGCGATTCCTTCAAAATAGTGGTGCAGTACCTAAACAAAATCCGTTTGGAATTCAAGTAAGTAAAACTACATTTGTTAGTAGTAATTTTTAACAGCCCCAAATGGTACCATTATGCTTGTTTGAATGAGACAGAGGTGTAGTTTATCACGAACATTGACTAGTACGGCCAAAATGTTTGGCAGTAACTGAAAGATCATGTTCTGCTTGTGGGCCAAAAGTGTCTTTGCCCTACCTCAGTCTCATTGAGTTCAACAGGATTACTTGTCTTATAGAGGTAAGTGAGATTTAGACCTTGAAGGAATAACAAAAATAATATTTTAGAGAAAGGGAATTTGAATTATCACAATATTTACCACACAGTGTCACAATATTTCTCTATATAAAAAGTTAATCTTAGTTTTCATCAAATACTTTAAAAATCAAGTTAACATTGTATTCACAACTATATAATCCCTCTGACAGCTTTTGGTTTTGCTGATATTTGTTCTTTCTAAAATTGTTAAAACGTTGCTCCTCTTCCCATTGATTTCAGTTGTGGTGGAGAGTATGGCCCTCGTTCACAGACGGTATCAAACACAGACACATTATGAAGAGGAGCTATTTTTTTTTCCCCTCCCCAAGACAATCATCTGGGAGGAAAACAAAACAACCCTGTGTTTTGAGTCGTGCTGGCCAGAGTTTCCCACCAGCACCTTCATCCACAACGCTCACACTCAACATTTCAACGCTTGAACCCACACGATTGCATTTACCCTCGCTATGCTCAGCTCTCCACGTTCCTCTTGTTTTATGCATCTGACCTTCAGCATGCACAACTTTGTAAACAAAATCTTCTGCCTAAGCAAAGAATCTTCACAGATACCAAAATGTTATTAGAGGAGATCGATGAAGCCATGTTTGTCCACTGAAATCCTGTAGGATACGGATCTCTCATGATGCAGATGTGTGACTGGATGAAGAGAATATAAATGGGAACACTTTCATTTTTATATCACAGACGAATCAGTTGCTGGTTTGCAATGCTGTCAGAAATGGCAAACAGTAGATTTTTCTTCAGCAGGCTGATCACTAGCAAAATCCCTTTGCTATGAATGGTGCTCTTTTGTGAATGGAGGCCTGTAGATTCAACTTATTCCAATAAACCAAAGGCATTACGGTGATAACTAAATATTTTTGGTCTCTCTACAAATTGTCATTGTATGGCAGCACTTTTCTAAGCTGGAATTTCAAACCAAAGGCACTTTCATGCTAGAGTGCAGAAGAGTCACAATTAATTATTTGGTCATGAAATTTAAAAAGGCAGCATTCATTAATACAATTCACTTTTCACGGAGAACTAGGGATCTGTAACCTTTCCTTTTGGTATAGGCATCTCACTGCAATGGGACTGACTTGTACAGACAGCTGGTTTAGACCAGGCAGTCAAAGAGCGTTTCTGCGGGGGAAAAATACGGGTATTTTAAAAATGGAACCAATTAATAAAACAATGTATAAAATTTAATGTTAAGAGGCTAAAAGGTACTTCTAATATAATGCTAAGGCACTGCATATTGTAATGCTTTGGCAGCTCTCAATTAAAAGGTTCCTACAAAAAAGTAACAGTAACAAGATAAGTACTTCCAGCTTACAAAAGAGCTCACAGTTTACAGGCAGCCTGTTGGACTACACACCCCACACTCAACAGTTGAAGGATTAAGGCTTTTAAGAATTAACATACACAGGGTATGGATCATTTACAGAAGTGTAAAGAAAAGACGATGGAAGTAGTTTCCCTAACATTACATATGTGAACACCAATAAACATTGTGACTGTTTATACCCTATAGTTATGGCATATGTAGTGTGCCAGATCCTACTAAAAAAAACCTGTACCTGGTTTTGCAAATTGACTTACATACTTTATATGCCTTAAAGAGTTTGCTTGTTATTGGAAAAAAAAAAAATCACCAAACCCACAATTCAAACCCTAAATAAAAGACAACTTTAGAACAAAAACCAGAAAGTAGTTTTTGACTTGTAACACCAAGTGCTTAAAATAAAGGGCTACCGTTAGGCTGTTACAATGCAGTGCTTTTCCTGACGTGATTGTTAGTGTTAAAAATGAGCATTTAAAGAGACCTTGCCATGGACACGTTTCTCTGTTCACTTCGCAGAGTATCAACTGAAAGATCATCAGCCCTAATATCCACAAGCAGGTAACAGCTAGACATCACAGCAACCATCCAAACCATCCACCTCATGGAGTCAGATCAGGCTGAGGGATTAAAGCAGTCTCCCTTCCCCTCAGTGATGTTTGCACCCTCCGCAAACCCGAGACCTCACCAGCCTTAGGGAGGATCCTGGTCTGACCCATTACCTTGCCTAGGCTCTAGTCTAGTCCAGACATTTCAACAGTGGGCAATTCTAACAGAAAGGACTATGCAGGAATACAATTTAAAGAAATGAATTAGACTTGCTTATTTGAAGACTACAGCACTGGGCCTGGGAGTAAATTCTATACGAAAATTGTGCATGGGAACTGTGCTGGTTTTGCATTAAATTGACTTTTGGTAACGAGGAAAAAGTACGATACTACAGGAATGTATCATAAGGGGTAGGTAGCCTGCTAAATGTGAACTTCGAGTCAAGACTGCAAAAGACTCTCCTAAGAACCTTCTTTGCTGATAACTCATCACTGATCCCTAAGGTGGCTTGTGCTTGGTCAGCCTTTCAGACAAATATTTTGCCCGAGAAGCCTCTGCTGGCCCAGCACCTGCCCAAACAACTTCTGCTTGGGCAACAAGTGGCAGCAGGAGTAGAGGAGCTGAGCAGCACCCTCTGTCCTGAACGGGAGGGTGAGACTGCTGCTCTCACCAGTGCGGACCCCGGTCGCTCACACCCACGGCCGTGGTGCGAAGCCTTACAGTATTAAAATATCTCCAGCTGTGCTTCACTTCCTGGAGTCGTCCCTGAATTTACCAGAAGGATGAACACTACCACATCCAAGAGGACAGCAGACCCCACGTGGTAGGTGTGTGTTTGTTTCGGATAAGGTCTTTGCCAGACCTGGGGAGACAACTGGGAGAGGTGTAAAAGCACCATGACTGAGAGGAAAAGGAGAAAATAAAGAAATAAAAATTCTCCACTTTCCAATCTTCTTGGCCTGATGTTGGTTGTGATTTTCTAGCGTCTCACAGATATTAAAGCTGCTGATCCTTTCAGAGGTGTTACACACTCTTCTTTCAAACACATCAGTGTTTTGCTCTCTGTTTACGAATGACTCGATGCTGCCGCAATGTCAGTTGTTTCTGTTCATCTCTTGATTTCAGAGTTGCAAGTTTTTTTGCTCAACTTATTAGAAAACATAGTCGTCCACATAAAATATAACTGCACACACAAGACTACATATAATGCAAGTCTAAATCTTCAGTATTTACCTACTTATTGCAAAATGAGCCATCTTTATCATTAAATAATCAAATTTTCATATTAGTACAATACAACTTTATACTCTTTTAAAATACACTAGATATGTTAGGGGTAAGGGGTGATGTTTTCTTTCTCTGCAATACCTGTTTGAAAGTTTAATGGATTAGAAGATTAGTTTTAGCGTTGAGAAAAAAATACAAAATTTGCCTAATTTTAGGACCTGTCTGTTTCTATCAGGCATTTCTTAAGGCTATATTTTTCATTTGGTTTCAAACAGAAAAATGTTTCATTTTAAAAAATAATTTAGTGAATTACATTCGTCCATATCTTCCACCCTAATTAGTTACAAAGATAATTCTATAGAGATTATTAACTTTGTGTACTCATTTACAGTTATAGCTAAAGATTCATTTCAATTCCACTTGCATTGTAAAACAAGTATTTCATGTTGGAAAAAAACCCAAAATAAATTCTTATAAATGCTGTCAGTTTTTCCCCATGGCAAATGCTCTGTCATACATTTTTCTACCAGAATTAAAAATAGGCCTCCACAGACAGAGGCATTAGGTTCTTAAATACAGTCTTCCCAAAGAACTGTGGTTTACAAATTTGAAGAACACTTAGTTTTAGAAATAATTTTTACAACTGTACCAGAATTTCACAGCTACAATTATATATGAACACATTAAAAATGACTTCACTAAAACAGGATTTAGAAAAATGTGGGTGAAAGTTGGGCCAGAGGCACTGCCACTTAGTGTTGAGGTTTACAGTCTGTGTTTTGATAAAGAAGTGAAATTAAGTGTATATATAAATAACTGCTCAGTCCTTTACAAGCCTGTAGATGTGATGCTGTGCTCCATGTTCGCTGTTCGACACTTCGAATACACAAGCCATGCAGAGCAGGGTTTCTTGTGTATCCCTGTTTGTTACCACCTGTGCGGGGGAAGGAAGAGGCAGACAGAACATCACACACCTGGAAACAGCAGGGCTGAAAGAAGAAGTGACCCATGTCACCTCGGTCCTGCCCCCATCCCCTGGCAGCAGCGGCGCATGGCTCTGAGAGCTGGCTGAGGTGCCACTGATGCCTTAAGTTTTGGCTTTCATGTTTTTCAGATTCTGTGCTGCCTAGGGGTGCAGTTCTGAGCCTCACATTGAGTGTTTGTCAGCTCTCTTCACAGGGGACAAAACAAATCCTTTTCCTGCTGGAGACCAAGGACAATTTTCAGGCCCAAAAGCACAAACAACGGCGGACTGAAGGAAGGAGCAAGAAGGTTGGGACCTCACAACCTGAAGCTGTAATTGGACAATTAAACCCCAATATGCAAATGGACCAAAACTTTAAAAAAATGTAAGACTTGTTAGCCATTTTGTGACCATTCTAAGTCTACCTTGGCTATAGCCCTGGTCAGGCTCTTGTCCTGCCCAAGGTGTATCCTAAAGGCCTTTCAATAAATCCCTACTTTAGCTCTATCCAGTCTCTGTCTCAGGTCAGCCTTCCCAAGGCATCACCACCACAGAGCATCAGGGAAAGCAAGCTGGGCCACTGGATGAAACTGGCTCAAAGGCCACCACGTGGCCCATCCTCTGTGCCTTAGGTCACCTGTTGGGCGTTTGCTGCCTGTTTTCCCTGCCCAAGAACTAATTAACACCACTAACGTCTGCAGCTCTGTAACCAAGCCCCGGTAAGGACATATTAGATGAACGCAATGGTTCAAAGTTACTGCCTCAGGCTCTCTACAAACCCCAGACTCGAAGGGAGAAAACGGAGAAGTAAGCTGAAGTTTGTGGAAAATAACAAAGGTGTTTGTTCACACTCCCAGCCAGCTGAGCCTTTTCATCCTGAGCGTCTATAGCGACCCAGTTCCAGGAGAATTATTCTGAAGTCAGTGGGATGGTTTGTTTGGTAAGCAACAGTGACTAAGGGGTTTGGAAACTGGTTCCCAACACTACAAGCTGAGCAAGCCATACAAAGCCTGAGAGTATCTTAGAAGTGGAAAAATAAAAAGCCAGTCCATACCAATAAAATTGTGAAGTTTTCCAAGACGCTGTTCATCATGTATTTCTCTGGTAAATGCTTCAGCTTGTGTATGAAGTTGATCATATATTCACACATCGGAGAACGGTTTATCCTGTACACAAACCGGCCATTCTCAAACCTTGCATATTCAGTCTAAAAAAAATAGAAGCCATTTAGAATGTGATACTTCAGAAACACAAAAAAAAGTGACCGGTAAATCTGTTTTTTTCTTTTTTTGTGCGTAGACAGAAAAAATAGAAAGTGGCTCACAGACACGAATGGCCTGCTTGCTGACTCCCTGCCTGACCTATGCAATGCCTTGCTAAAAATGCAAGGGATCTTAATTATCAAAAATTACAATACCACTACTAGTTCTCTAACGTGCAAATTAACAAAAGATGAGGATTATAAAGTCCCAAACTGAGTAAAAATGAATTAAGCCAAGAACTGCGGTGAGATGATTTTACAGGAGTTTTGAGGCACGTGTCTGCTAAGGGAACAGCAATAATAAGCTTATATATTTATGCTTAAGTGTGCACATACAAACACAGATATATTATTGCATGACTTAATATGCAATTTATGAACTACAGAAAGATGTAGGACTACAGTTGCAAAAAAACCCCAGACTGACTTAGATTGCTGAGGGAGGGTAAGGCTGTGATTCTTGGACTTCTGCTCTCCAGCTACCAATAACTCAGATGGTGATTTACGAGGATTTTTGGCTTTCTCTAAGCTTGGAATAATGGAAATTATTATTTTTTTATGGTCACCATGGTTAGAAAACATACTTAGTTTAAGAAGGACATAAACAGTGACCAGGACATCTGTAAAGGTTCAACCTTCAGCTCTAGGCTAAAATTTCCCCACAAAAACTGTTTTGCACATGACAGATGTGGGTCTGAGGCTTAGTCCCCATCTGCAATATCACTGTACAGCAAACCAACCAGAGACCTGACCACACCACACAGGTCTGTGCGTAGGAAAGGTAAAAAGTGATTAAAGGCACATATCCCATCGTAACACCCACCTCTACTTTTTCTACTACTTGCTTTCCAAACGAGCAGACTTTGGTGGAACAGGTGATTGTCATGTTTTCTGAGCTCTCATACTGACTGGTGACTCCGTAAAACGCTCCTGTATCGTCTTGGATGTTGCAGTTTAAGTCAGCCTGTGGGGAAGAAGGGATGCATGGTGAATATTTGATTTTTTCATTTGACAGAGTCAATAACATAAGCTGTCACTAGCTCACCATTTTCAGAAATAAGGGGGGGAGCTTAATGGTGATGACAGTGACAGTGGAAAAAGCCTGTCAGGGAAGCAGCTGACTAATTGTTGCAACAATTTTTCTAAATTTTCCTAAAAACCTTAGGAAAGCAACAATTTATTGAAACTTTAGACAATAAAAGATGTCCCAGTATTTCTGTGGGCTACAGATGATGTTCTTTGCCCAGCAGATGAACTCCCTGGAGCAAAGGAATGATCACCTGTGAGGAGCCTGGCTCCAGAGCCAATGCCTCCGAAGTGAACCTGCCTTGCCATCCCAAATTCAGCTGAGCCACCTCACTCCTGAGACAGGGCCAGCCACTTTCTCCTTTTCCTGTCTTAAAGCAATGAAATCCTCATGGCAGAGGGAGACAGCTGGGCAACACAGGATCGGCCTCTGATAAGGCTCTGCCGGGCCATATGGCATTGATTCAGCAAAACACTCGACTCCACGGAGCAGCCTGACGCAGCCCCCAGGCTGCACAGAGCCGTGCCCACCACCAGCAAGCACTGCTGGAAGGACTTGCTGGCTTCCAGCATTTCCCTGCAGCCTCAGTGACCGCCCAGCTGCCTTTGATGGGCAGCATCAGAGACCAGGACTCACAGGATCAAGTGAGGAACAGCGCTACCTTCAATTATTCATGTCTGAATCCAAGCCCTGTGCACAGCAGGATTAATTTGGCTACAAAGCAGCCACGCAGGTCACCAGCTGAATCCGGCCTCCCCGGGCCTGCAGCAGTGCTGGAGCTGTTCTGCACTCTGCTCTTCGACATCACGGACCCACTTTCAAAAGCCCTCCACTTAAAAGCACGCTAATATGGATGCAGACGGGCTCTAGGGATATGCACAGCTGGATTTGTTGATTCAGGCATTAGCTCTGCTGACATCTTTGATGCCCAGGGAGAGAGTGGGCAGGGTTTTCCTTTTATGTGGAAATAGCTGATCAGCTACTGCAGCGTGACAGCAAAGAATCCCCTGAACTTGAAAGTTATGCCGAGGTGAGCATTTTAGCAGGGAAATGCACTTCTGCAGCTGTTCCACTTGCAAGTCTAGCCCTGCTGGCTTCTGTTCCTAATATAGGAATGGAACACAAAATTCTTGACAGGCACCTTCATGTTTACCAACAGACTTTTTAAAAATCCTGCTTTACAGGTATGCTTACCTATGCCCCATCCCTGGAAGTGTTCAGGGCCAGCCTGAGTGGGGCTTTGAGTGACCAGGTCTAGTGGGAGGTGTTGGATTTAGGTGATCTCTAAGGTTCGTTACGACCAAACCATTCTATGATTCTACTGTGGGGCATACCCACCGTTCAGGTAATTTGTAACTGCTACTTAAATTTTTAATTTGGCAACAACTCATTAATCCTCCTTACTGTCTGCAGTCCTAATTTGTGGTACGGCCTTGTGAGGCAATATTCTGATAACAGCACACACTGAGCTGGTCTGTGGTACAGAGAAGACACAGGTCTAAGATTACTTGGGGCTGGCTTTGTAAATTAATCAGTGGAGCAGCCTCCTGAGGTTTGCACACAGTGACACAAACAGCCCCACAGTCACGTATTTTGCATAAGAGGAAGAAATCCTATCGCTGTTCCACCTTGTTTCTTGCACCTGCCTCGCGCCAGGTCAGCAGTTAATGTTTAATGTGCATCTAAAGGAGGGCTGTCACAGGGAGCTGTGAGGAATTGGTCTGATAGCAAATATGCCATTTTCCATCACAGCTGGCCTGCAATCGAAGCGTGGCAAACATCTAAACACGGCAAACTGCAGCAGCCACCGGCCACGCCACCGCTGCTCTGCCGGAACTTCTGAGGAAGAGGGATTTCTGCTAACACAACTGCACTGCTGCAATTAATGATAATAATAATAGAAGTAATCCCTTCAAATGCAGTTATTCCTGCTGCTAACACAACTGCAGTTTTACTAGCAAAGCATCTTCTTTCCTTTCAGATAGGAGCAAAATATTTAAGAAATTGTAACTAAATCACTCCTCACAATTTCACGTTGTCAAAAATCGACTGCACAAACCTTGCATTTCGAGCTGCAGTAGCAAACGTTTAGAGAGCTAAAAAAGGATAACTTTCTATCTCCTACCTTGTGATTTTGAAGCCCATTGAAAAAAAGATCTAATTGTTCTATTTACATGCTGACATTTAACCTGGAAAAGTAACACGTGGCCATCTGTCACCTTGTTGTTCACTCCCGCAGCTCTTCCAGCCCTTGCTGAAATTGCCGGGAGGTCTGTGCACACAGCACATCCTGGCTGGGGCCTGATGTTTCAGTGAGGAACACTTGAAACTACCACTCCATTGTCAGGATTTACTCTTATGCAATCACAACATGGTTCCAAAAGTTGCATGATGATCATATAGATGAGAATTTATGTACTTGTTTGCTCTTCGATTTTTTTTTTTTTTTTTATGTCTAGCGCACAGTAAAGGTGTTTTCAAGGAAGGACAGAATTCTCTGTGTAAACAGTTTTCACATTCAAATAATTGCTGAGATTGCTGAGAGATGAAAACTCTTCAAAAAAGCCTAACACTAGCATTAAAAAATCATAGGAGCTGGCAAGCACATGCTCTTAAATGAAGGCTTCACCAAAGCCTCTTTTAGTACTATAACAATTTTGTCTTAAGGACTTAAGATTATTATGGCTTAAATAGCAAGGCATTTGTCTAAACATATACATCTGAAACCTGAATTGTAGTTTTCAAACTGATGAAATTAAAAAAAAAAAATTGCTGGGTTTTTTTTTCCTTCTCCAAAACGTTATTAGCCCAAAAAAACAAAAAAACAAAAAAAAAGAAAGAAAGAAAGAAAGAAAAGAGTACCTTTGTGTCTGTGAGAGTTGAATATGTGGGAATAAAGTGATGTGTTATAAATGAATGCCCTGGCATTCAGCTTTAGCTCCTTACTACAGTATTGATTCCAGGGCTCGTGTCTACATTTTAGAAGAGATGTTGGAAAATTGGAAAGTGTTCAGCAAAGAGTTACAAGAATGATTTCAGGTCTGGAAAACATCCTTTGTACTGAATGACTAATGAAACTCCATCTACTTACTTTTTCCAAGGGAAGTTTTTCCACAACCTTGTCATAGCCTGCAAGTTGCTACATGGGGAAGAACCTTCTCCTAGATTAAATCTTGCAGAAAAGGCCATTAAAAGGTAGAAAGCTAAAGCTAAGCAAAAGCAAAATGAGAAACAAGGCAGGGGCTGGTAACCCTGATGGCCATGGAATGCTGACATAATTCTCAGATGAGGAGAAATCACCGTTACCTGGGGTCTTTTTTAACCAACTGCGTATCTGACAGGGATGCTCTAGTTTGAGTAGGCTTGGTATTGTCCAAAGGCAAGCATCACTCAGCAAGGTTCACTGCCTGAGCTACATGACAGGCAAGACTACATAAATAAAATAACAACAAAACTGAAATACAGGAATTTGTCTTATTAGTCTTCTCCTTATAATTTCCTGTTTCAGTGATACTGGTGAAAAAGGTGACAACAGCCAAGCCTCTGGAGTGCTGCCACCAGCTCTGGTGCATCATTTCCATGGTGGTCTGCCTCCAGCTGTTCTACATTTCAGACACAGGTTGCAAGCTTTCCTGGGCTGTGACACAGCTTTCCCTCCTGTGCAGCTTCTCAGGCAGCAGTGCTCTGGGCTGCAGGCACTGGGGCTGGGGAGCACTGTTGCTGCCTACACAGATAAATATTTTTTGAATGGCGACTTCAAATATATTGGCATGAATTCAAATATTATGGCATTTCAAACACTATGGTATGATCATGTGTGATGAACAGGAGTCCGTTTACTCACTGAGCTTTAAAGATCAATACAATTTAGCAGGGGGGAAAAAACCCAAAACCACAAATGGAATTTTAAATTATTCTTCTTTACTTTCAAGAGTAAAACTCTAATTTAGATTTATTTCTGAGCACTGAGTTTTATATTAGCTGAATTCACTTGGAGGTGGAAGAGGCACTCAGATTTCTGGCACCCTATCTCCAGTGCAAGAGCATGATTAATTCATTAATAAAGCACAGCTTGTTAATGGGTAGCACTGGAAATTACATATTAGGAGCACCAAGTGTTCAATACACTGAATGGAGAGGTGCCCTGTGCTGGACCTTGCACCTGAAGAGAGATGGTTGCAAACAAAATAAAGAGCAAAAATAAATTAAAAAAACATCTTCCCATTCCTTTCCCAAGAGCTCCCCGGCTCTGTGCTACAGGCAGGGGCAGAGGGTAGAGAGCTTGTGTAATAGTAACAGCTTTGGCTAACAGAAAAGCAACTCCAGCAAAAATTTCTGAGAAGAGTCTAAATCCGTCCTGCTGAGTAGAAGGAAAACAGCACCTACTGGAAACAGTGGGATCTGGGGAGGGCCAGGGTAGTTTGCACTGGCACTCAGTAGTTAACATTAAGCACATAAGGTCACTTATTAACAGCATATAGGTCTGAGCAGCTGCTGGCTGTGGGGAGGTGTGCTGCTCATGCGCCCGCACCGTGCCTCCCCTCCTCTTCTCCGCAGCTCCACCAAAGAGCAGGGATTCCAAACTGTGAAGCAATTTTTTCCAACGGGAGCATCTGGGCCGTTGGCACGTTGCTGTGCAGCTCAGGAATTGTGTCCAGGCCTGCCACATGGTTGGGCTTGTGATGGACAGGCCAAGCTGCTGCGGCCTCCCAGCCCCTTCCACTCGTTATCCGGCATCAGTCTGCACAGAGGTCCTCCTCAGCACCATGCCAGCTCCCTAGGCCAGAGTGCCGAGATGGGGAAAAGCAAATGGATGTCTGCTTTCTTCCATATCTAATTTGTTTTGCATACATTTGCATGCTGGCCATGGAGCCATTCACGTTCCGGGTTGCATTTGTGAGATGCAGATCATTTGCCAGTCAAGCTGAGAGTGTGTCTGTATGTGTGTGCGGAGGGAACTCCAAGATTCTGGATTATGCAATATAAATTACATGTAAAAACAGAAAGAAAGAAAGAAAGGAAGGGAAAAAAAAAAAAAAAGGCAGTAGCCACAATTGTGTGAGTGTGAATGAAGGACACAAAGAATCTCTGCACCTTTTAAGACGGCTGGAGGCACATGGGGATAAATTCAGGAGGGGGTGGGAGGAGACCACAGGCACAAGCCATTTCTGAACACTGATTACATGGGTAAATTGTTTGTTCCAGTGTATCACAAAGAGAAGGAGCATTATTTTTCATGCCACAGCTGTTTTGAATAAGAATAGGAATAAACTTAACTATCCTCCTCATGTTACTTACCACTAATTATGGCATATATTTACATCTATAAAACAGTGAAATTTTGGGAGACATAATTTAATGCCCCTTTATTGTGTAGATTCCTTTATTTCCATCCCACATTTGAATTTCAAAAATGTTTAGGACTTCAAAGCATCTTTAAAAGCTTGCCCTAATTATAATATGCATTACTTTCTAAAACTCCTAGTTTGCATTGCAGATTCCTGCAAATAGAGGCATTCATTTTAAACATCAATTAATATCATCCACGCATCTTCAGATGAGTTTGGGTCTTTGTTTTGGAGTTGCAGTGAGCTCTGGCTAAGCTTTCCTCAGTTAGAAGAATAGTTCAAGCTACTGCAAACACTTAAAATTAAGCCAGTGGATCAGATCCATAGAAAGCCTGACAGGCCAACATTAATTTGTATCACTTGTTTTTTTCCTGTGTCACCAATGAGAGAACATCCATCCTTCTGTCAGATATATCTGGCCCCCAAACCTGTCCCTGTAGCTGCAGAAATCAGAGTTCAGGTTGGCACAGAGCATTTGGCAGTGTGAGAGACCCAAATTCCAGTGTGTTATTGCAAGGTGTGCTTACACCAGCATTAAGGATCCCAATGGAGCACAGTGCTGTAGGTTACATGGAAAAGTCCTGCAAAATTTGCCTCGAAATTTGCAGCTGGGGGGTTGAGGCAAAATCTGAGAGAGAAATAACAAAGTCACAGCAGCAGAATTTAGTCTAGAAGGCTTAAGTGCATTGTTTAGATTTAGAGAATTTAAGAACAGTAGTGAGCAGACAGTGGGGCTAACACTAGATATGAACATGGATAGAACCAATAAAAGAAACCAGCACAGGCACTTGGTGTTGACTTAGCTTTTAGACAGGCTAATTGGAACTTCAAAGAGCAGAAAACTTTGGGGCTATTCCCAAGTTACAAGAACAGTTTAAATACAAACTAACCACCAGGAACATTGACCATACTCAGATTAAGGTTAAATGGCACAAATCATTCCTGGTTGTTTTGCACAGATTGGGTTTAGCCTCGTAAGGTGAGAGAAGCAGGATTGTGCAATCAACCTGCACCCAGGGAAAGGCTTCCTTTGCAGATGTTCTCCAGCCCTTCCTGAATTCTGCATCAGTGTTCTAGGACAGCTTTTGCATTTATTTAGCAACCTGTATTTTTGTTTTAATTCTATAACCCTCTAATCTCGAGTCTCATATCCCTGTGCCACACCATTGGACACTGTTCCTTATTTACACCATACCAAGTAAAACTCTTTCTATTATTGTAGAACTCTGTCTCTGTGGCAATTTCCCTGAGCTCTGCGGTTCCCAGTGGCTACCTGGGATAAAGAGTAATTGTACTGCAGGTGCCCGACAAGGACCAGGGCACTGCATTGCAGGGCGTCGGGTTTGTTGTTTGAGGTGGTGGAGGAGTCTCTTCCTTTTGTATCTCCTGCACTGTTAGGTAGGAAGAGGCCCAAAAGGGTGACATCCAGATGTGTCACCAGGACCGGGGCCAGAAGCTCATCCATTCCCAGCATCAGGTTGTGTTTCCCATGAGATACAATCTGCATGAACCAATAAAGCTCTGCAAAGCAAAGCAAACTATGCTTTGTACTTCATCCCGGTGCTGCCTTGCTAAGTCAACTCCACAACTGGCAAGTGTCTTCTTGCAAGATCTCAGACCTTTCCCTCCCACTTTTTATGTAATCAAACCTTATTACCGAAACCAGGACAACAGGGAACACTGTGCTGGTGAGCAGCCTGAAGCAGAACTAAATGGGAAAGAGCCAGAGGAGTATTCTTTCCAGCTACCAGGGCTCAGCTGCTTTCTGCCTTAGTCATCCTCAGCACAAGCACCCATCTGTGGTCTTCCTGTCTCCCATATACCCATTCCACAGCACGATTAATGTCTAAACAAAATACCCTTTGTGCTGCCTCCAGTGGCATGCTGATCTCCCTTAAATCCATTTGCAAGGTGACTATCCCTTCTGGCACCAAATCCTCACCTTCACTTTCAAGCTTCTCACGTCATGACACTCTCCCGCTTCCCTTCTCTGGTTTGCCTTGACTCCTTTCACTCAGCCCCTGCCTTTCCTTCACTGATTCTCCCTGGAGTGCTTTCACACCTGTACTTATTTGCCCAACCAAAATTCACTTTCCCCTTTTACTCACTAAAACAAGGACTGCCACGATTACCTAGGATGCAGCAGCTTACAGCAAATAATCAATGGCTACATGGTAATGAAGGAGGAAGAAAACAGAATGGATGGGACGGGGGAAATGGGAAAATAAATGGTGAGACAGAGTATTGGGACTGAACAATAACCACACATCATGAAGAGAACCTGGGAGGAGGTGAACTTACACAGCAGGGAGAGGTAGCAGATGAAGCAGGGAAGAGGTAGCAGAAGATGCTTATTCAGATTGACTCCCTTAATTCAGCCAAAATTAATCTATTTTCATATGAATAAATTTGAGGCAAGTTATAGGGTCAAAAACACTGGTCAGCAACCTGTGCCAGCTTTTCCCTGGTGATACTATGCCTGTTTGAAACATTTTTTCAACACTCCCCATAAAAACAGGAATGCATCCATTTTTTTTTTTCTAAAGAAATGCCTCATTGGGGTGAAAGAAATAAAGGACAGTGAGCTGACAGTTTAGGATCTAATTCTCATACCCAATTAGACAGCTATCTTCTGTTTTTCCTATACATATTCCTACATACATTTAGGACTGGGGGCCACTGGTGTGAAGTTTATTCCTAGAAGGGCACTCATTGTGACTCTTGCAACACTTAAACCCCAGGCACCTTCTCTATGCCTCACTCACTTGATGAGAGAGAAAATCCACTGGTCTATTTTAAGATCATGGCTCAGGCAACTGTTCTCACCACATCTTTAATGTATAACTCAGAAGGATGCTAGCACTGTATGTTTTTTAATCTCTAAGTTAATACAGCACAAAATTGTATTAAAACCCCATTATGTTGGAAGGCATAGTGAGGTTAGGAAATGTTGGATTGAAGTTGCCTGCACATCCTGACTGCTGAACTGTATCATGTCACAGGCTTTAGCTACGCAACTGCACACTCACCCTCTGAACATCTACACAACATTTCTTTGTCTCTGCTGTTCACTGTGGCCCGGTCCCTGTTTCCTGAACACTGCTCAGAACCTGCACTGAGCACAGAATCATGCGTTTCATAGAGGCTTTTTTCATGGCATCACCTTGAGACCTTCTAACAGCCATGCATCTGCTTTGCCAGTGAGCACTTGAGGTGAAGGGGTGGAATCACCCCAGTCACGGTAGGACATGAAATAGATTGACTCCATATAGCTGTCAGAAGAGAAAGAAGGCTTTATTTATAATTCTAACAGTTTCTTTTATAACATGTTGCACTAAAAAGGTCTATTATTGGTCCATGGGACTGACACTCCTCTCCATTGGTTCAGTAATAGGAAACAACATCTGGGGACAGTTGTGGGAAATGGAACACTCTTTACTTAACCTGTTTTAAGATATGGAGAGAGATGTTTTGAGAAGGGAAAAACCGTTGACAGCTTTCCCTTAGGAAAGGAGCTAGCAGTAGTTAGCAAGCTAAAATTCAGACTCAGAAATGTCAAGCCCACACACCCCTGTATCACAGATGTGGGACTGAGACAGGAGTGTTCAAGGTGTGCACTCCTTGTAGGAGACAAAGCAGAGAAGGCTGGCACTTGAATTTTCAAATTCAAGAACAACAGGAGAACAACACAGACCTCAATGATCCAAAGAAAGTCTCTACTGGCTTTAGGTATGCCTCTGAGCATCCAGTATGCCTGAAAATCAATTTCCACATGGAGAAAAAGCAGGACTTACAATATATCAATTACCATATCACAAATCTCTGCTGCGTCCACGTCTAGTATAAAGTCTGAGGCTTATCATCCTCTGTGGGAAATGAGAACAGGCATGTGAGGTGACATTCATTTTTGCCAGTGTGTTTTGCAAATACTTATTATGCAGAATGGATTGGTGAGATAATGCTCCTCAGCGCAAGACCAATTTCACAAGGAAAGCTATTTAGTGGTCACAGACCCTTAACTCTGAGCTCTGTTCCTCTGCAGCAAGATTTCTCCTGCTGTTAGGTTTGTCCTGTTCCCACCTCTCAGAAATCTTTTTTGCTGTATCTCATCCCTGTGTTTCACTGCAGGCTCCTTATTCTAAACGCTCCCTCTTCCCACTGCCTCCCTCTTTTGACCCCACATTCTCACCTGCCTGTTCCAGGCCACTGGTGCTCACTGTGTTTCAGCTCCCACACCTCTGCTGTCTCCTCTTTCTGGCTTCTTTGCTCAGCCAGCCCTCAAATACTTGTCTACAGCTCCCAGGCCCAGTTTTAAGCCCCATGAATTTCTCAGTGGGTTTCTTCTACAGTCCAGCACAACTTGTGCTCAGTGGCTTAGTCCTTCTACATCCAGATTTGAGAAAAAAAGAGTTTCCCTCATTCCAGTTTCCACTCCTAAATCTGGTGCCACAGAAACTCTTGGAAAGATATGAAGTCTAGGGGATTTATAAGCTGCAGAGTATTTCAAATCCCATAGATAAATGCCAGAAAATCTGATCATAAGCAGTGGTTCCAGGTCAACCTTTTCTGGTTTCAGCCTCAACCTGTCCACCCTGTAATTAAACCCTGAATATGCCCCTTTTACTGAAGTTTTAAAAGAAAGAATTTAAATACTTAGATGATAACTGCTGCTATGAAAAGGAGTATACCACAAAAAACTACCCCAATAAATTACTGAGTATAAAAAGCTTCAGTATAAGAATGAGGCTCAGCCTGCAGATTTGCTGATCCTTTTGGCTGAATCTTTTAGTAGTTTAGTGGTGGACCCGGATGATGGTTGGGCTCAATGATCTTAGAGGTCTTTTACAACCTAAACGATTATTTTGTGATTATATCACTAACATGAGATTTTGCAAATACAAAAAGAAAAACCTGGCTTATCAACAACATTTATCATGACTAGATCAACATGTAGTTGTCCCAGCCCTCCATTCAAATTATTTTTTCACCCTTGCTCTGAATATGGTAAGTTATGGGGCAGAGTCCTACAGCTGACAAAAAGGCAAGGAGAAAGCAGATGTACTTCAAGAAGACCCTTCCAGGCTCACAGCCGTCTCAGTTCCCATCCTGCTTGGTACTCTCTGCACAAGCGTGGGTGGATGGCAGGACTGATCCTCGCACTGCTTGCACTCGGCAGAGGTTGCACCTGGGAAACGCTCAGAGGCAGAGGCTCCATCCCTGCGCTTTTCCTGCTCCTGGGAAACACTCAGAGGCAGGCTCCATCCCCGCGCTTTTCCTGCACCTGGGAAACACTCACAGGCAAGCTCCATCCCCGTGCTTTTCCTGCACCTGGGAAACACTCAGAGGCAGAGGCTCCATCCCCGCGCTTTTCCTGGGACCACTAGATGGCAGTTCCCCATCTCCAAAGGGGGCTCTCGGTACCTGCTGGCTGCTGCCCAGCAGCTGCAGAGCCGGGCAGAGCTGAGGCACATCTATCTGCCCCTGCTGCCCTGGCTCCTGGGAAGCTGGCAGCTCCCACCCGAAGGGCAAACAGCTTTGCACCCCTGCACGCTAACAGGATTTCCACAGGCGCCCCCGGGGTGCTGAACACCTCACAGCCCCCCTCGGCAGGACAGTCCCCCCCTGCCACGCCTTACTCACCCAGAATTTTACCAGGAAGAAAGCGTTTTGAGGCCCCTTCCCGAAGAGCTCCTTCAGGCCGCCCTTCTTTTCGGGAAATTTGTCGTAAATCTGACGAATGTCCACCGACTCGAGCAAGGGGTCGCTGTAAGAATGGTTGGCGTGTCCGATGTGCACGAAGAGGTGTTTATTGTACTGCAAGGGAGAAACAGGAAAATCAGCGCTGTGGGAGAAGAGCAGAGGGCTGTTGCAGCAGGGGGCTGGGCTTTGATGGATTGAACGACTCGCACGGTGCTCCCGGGACTGGGATTTTCTGCAGTATGGCTTCCACGAACAACTTCACTGATTGTGTCACAGACCCTTGTGAACAAGAGTCAACATCAAAAAAAACCCCTGTGTCCCCACTGCAAACCCCAAAGCACGGGCCTCTGCAAGGGGGTAATTTACTCTACAAGACCCAGTGGCTGCGCAGTGATAAAAAAGCCCTTCACTGAGCATAAAAAGACGAATGCGCTCCAGAGGAAAGCCTATTTTTGCTCCTTTAAACAGTGCCTGTTAATGTCCTGTGTCCTCATAGCCTGAATTTCTGCTCCTGCCACACAGCCCACTCAGGCATGCTGCCTGCTTGTCTACTAAAAAGCCCCAAATTCCTATCTGCAGCACATCTCAACTGAAAGAGATGGAAGAGATTTCTTTTTAACTGCAGGATGACACTAACAAGAAGGCCAGTTACTCCATGTTGCTGTTCCTATAGACATTGTCCTCCTGTATTTTGACCCCATGTAATATTAAAAGAGCCCAACTTTTCTCCCTTCCCTCGGGAGCCAGCTCTGTAGGTGGCCACCCCTCCCAAAACACATTCAGCTGCAATTTCCCATTTCTTAACTTCATCCCATCACATCTCATTATAATCACATGAATCACCTGGGCAGTGCCACTCCTGCCTGGGGGAATTCCTTGGCCCAGTGAAGTCCACTCCAAAGGAGTCCAACATGATCTTTTAGGGGCTGCCATTCCTCCAAGAGAACCTCCCAGGACCCGAAACAAAATTCGAAGGATGAACACCAAAGACCCTCCACCAGTCAATCAGCACCTCCCAGGGTCATGAGAGCAGAGAGAAGGAGCTTAGGGGTGGCAGGATTAAACACTGAGGGGTTTTCACCACGCAGATCACAAAACACTTTGCTAAGTCAGTTAAGGGAAAGCTGATATGCAGTCAATGAACACCAGACAACCTGTCACATTGAACAGATGCTGTATATAAGGGGCAATTCCCAAAAGCTAGGCACAAATAAAATATTTAAAACCCCAAAGCAAACCTCATTTAAGCTATTTTGTTTACAATGTACCTGCTGAATGAACAAATTGAAGTGACAAATCTAAATGAATTGGGCAACCACTCAGAGCCTTCCTTTGGTGTGAGCAGAGTCTTCCCTAGCAGATGTCCAAAACTCTGGGGAAAAGGAAATGGACTGGCTAGATTTCTGTACTTAGGAAATGAAATTGAAATCTATTAAAAAATCATCTAGCACAGTGAAATCTGAATTTAGAACCAGAGAACACTCATCTGGGTATGCGACCAAAATTGAGATACAGCCTGTGTTTTTTTTGCAGGGTTGTATTTCTCTCTAAATTTTGCTGAAGGAAAAAGGAAAACATAACATCTTATTACGGCATTTCCACAAGCAAAAAAAAAAATTTGGAGGTTGTTTCCTCTCAGTCATCTCTGCTGGAGTTGTTCCAGGTTGTACAAATAACCACATTTTTATGGAAACATGATCGAGGGCTCAGATTCTCCTGCAACTTGTCCTCCTCCCCAAAAGCATGTCTGTCCTAGCCCGAAGATGGCTGTGGAGGAAAGGGGGAAGGGAGAGCTGTATTTTACAGTTTGGCCCCTGCAAACTCCCAAGACAATTCACACACTGTGCCTTATTCTGCAAGCCAGGCAAATATACATATTGCTCAGTATCCCAACTTCAGTAAAAGCAAACACATTTATAGGGGCACAGCGCATGAAGTCTTAATACTCTTTAAATATAAAAGCTGAGTTGGAGGCAGCTGCAAAGCTGCCACAGTTGTCTGCCGAGCTCGCCAAAGCACCAGATGCTGCTGCAGCAAAATTTCTGAGCGGGTACAGTAGGACAGATGGTATGACATCACCTGACAACATTCTTAGGACAGAAATGTTTATTTTGATATTGCAATGTGTGATTATTTTCTCCTTATGTTGCTGCAATTCCTATGCTAAGTACAATCATTACTAAGCTAATTAGACATGGCATATTTCTGCGAACTAACAATGAAAATGCAATATTGGAGCGGGGTAAATGGATACTGAAATGATCCCTATCCGTTTTAGACAAACGCGTACCACGACAGGAACCAATGCGTAGATAAAGGCAAAGGAGCAAAGTTTTCTGCCTGTATTTTTAAGCCCATTAGTGTCTTAAAAGCTTGAAAACATCCTCATTACACTGAGAATTCACTGTTGTTTTAGACTGAGTATTCCAGAGTCATTGAAGTTGACAACATTAGTTGCTGAGGAATTTACTCACTCTGCAGCATTTAAAGGATTTGCATCTGGTATCGGGGCAATAATGCGCTTTAGATGCCATAAACCATCACAAGTCAAATCCTGTATTTTTTAAGTACACAAGTACACAAAACCAGGAAGAACATTTTCAGCTCTGTCTCCTGTGTCTGCATTACACGACATGCCCTGGAGATGGCCGCCTCTTAAAGCTGAGCTCCTTCCCTCAGAAAAATTCTAACTATCCAAAGAATGCAGTAAAGCCATGAAATATGACTGTTGTCAAATAATACCACGAGAAAAATTATAATCCACTTAGGAATTTAAAAGAACCAAGACAAATTGCCAATGGCAGGGGATGCAAGCATTTAAGCTGGTGCAGAACAAAGACAAACCACCTACATCTGCTTCATCAGCCAGCACATGTATTTGTAACGGCTCCTCACCAGTTTTGCACTTATATTCTGACACAATCATACAGAGCAGCACGTGGGGGGGTGAATGGCTCCCCATCCACAGGGTGATGTAGGTGCTAAGCAAGGTGGAAGGCAGGTGGCCTGAGAGGGGCAGCTGTTTTTGTGGGAATGACCCTGCTTATGGGCACAGCACCCCGAGTGTAGGGGTGCTGCACCCTCCTGCTGCCCCCAGGGGCACAGCAGTGATTTAACCCTCCCAAATCACACTGGCACGGCTGGGAGTCACCTGTCCAGGCACTGATTGTGCTTCTGGGGGGAACAGGAGCCAGGTGGGGTGGGCTGCCTGCCACCCAGGCACTGGCGTATCAGCAGCCTGTGTGCAGCTCTAACCCAAACCCTGCCCAGCCTCAGCCCTGCTGCCTCGCCGTATCTCGTAAATCTGAAACTCTTTAATTTCCTGCTGATGTAAGAAAATCACTCGGTCTGCCAACAAGTTTTCTTATTTCTACCAAAACACTAGTAACTGAATATTTAACTCCTGCTGCTGTTGTCCTCCACTGAAGCAGATTGGGAGTTATAAACATGACATTTTAATGCTATAACTGGAGTCTGTACCAAGTCCTGTTGTTAAGGTTTTTAACACTTTCCTGTGAAATGTTAACTGAACTTTCTGTGCTGTATGCTACGATACAGCTGCATGGGCAACCCAGTCTTTCATGGACCTCCCTGCATTCAGATCCTGCCTGGATCTGCTCAGCGATTGAATCAGAAATGCAAAGTAAAAGGGGATTAGGGGTGACCTCATGGTTGCAGAAGTGGAGAGGTAGGTGATGAGGGAAGGCAGTTCCCTGAGACCTTAATGTTGCCCAGCACGTCCCAGCTACTGCCACAGCAGTCCCCGCGTGAAACTGGGACTTGCTGGTTGGGCAAGGTGCTTACACAATGTTCCCATCAGCTTTTCTGCAACAATGACCATGCACCATTCAGTTTTGGCCTGATTTAAGACCCTGCAGTCCCAGTTCCAGAAGTGCTGAGTGCTCAAATCGGAAAATTATGCCTGACTATAGGAAGCTCTCAACACTGTTAAGTATTCTGCAAAATCAAGCTCATGACAAATCAAAGGGGACCCTCAAAATCAGTGGCCCATTCATTCTTTTGCACCTGAACTTCTTGGTTTGTCAATTGTGAGTAATAATATTCCTTCATCCAAAAAGACTGCGCTAGCACATCTGTGAAATGCAAATGGAGGGAATTAATAATTCCATTTGGAAGGGAGGTTAGACAGTGCACAGCGAGCAGGGCACGGGGCCACGCATTTCAACAGCAGAAGAAAACAAACTACTGAACAGTTGCTTATCAAAGAAGGGCCATCTTCTCCACTGAATGTGGCAGAGGAACAAATAAACACGTGAGCATGTCATTATCTGCTCTCTGCAGAGCAGAGCAGGGGGATATTTCCCAACTTCTGAGAGCCCGGCTCTGCAGCCGGGCCGAGCGGTTTTGGGGTGGGTGTAGGGGTGGGGGAAGCTGTTGGACGAGTTGGG
>WBMY01008399.1:138027-163749 GCA_013397315.1 Donacobius atricapilla
GGCGAGGCTGTTGGACGAGTTGGGGAGATGCAGGGCAGAGGCACAGCCAGGTGCAAAGCCCTTGGGGCGAGCCAGGATGGGTGCTCGGGGCAGGCAGAATGGGGAATTCACAGCCACAGCCCGCCCCACCCTAGTGCCAACCCAACCCACGTGTCCCGGGCATTTCCAATTTTGCCGGGAAGTATCCCCGGCAGCGGATTTGAGGAAAGGAGGAGAGGTCCATGAAGGCAGCAGTGAGAGCACAGCCGGGCACCAGCAGGCTTTCCACCCGTGGGCTGATCTTGGGGGATAAATGGGGCTGGTCTCCCAACACACCTAACCCCGTCCTGGCCCCGGCACCCTCCCTGCAAAGTCCATGTGCGGCCACAGCTGGGCTGGGGAAGCTGGCCTGCCACTTCCATCATGTCTCCTTGGGGTCCCCCAGGAATTCTGCTGGATGGGAAGTCTGCTGCCATGCCACAGTTTCACCACTGGGGCCTGTGTCAATACTGGGCCTCTTTAAAGTGCTTTCTTGAGACTTCTAACTATGGACACTCGAAAATGAACATTTCACAGAATATGACATTTGTATCCCAGGGCCAACATGCAGCTCTCCAGCCTGGCAAAACAAATGAGCCTTGTGTTTAGCAAAATTTTTTCTGATTACAGATTAAAATGACCTCAAATCCTGAGTCTGTGGCTCTGAGACATTCATCCTAATGCCAGTTTGCTTTCTTGTACTTTCACATCACAAAGACACTAAACCAAGGACTTCCTTGTGAGTGAAATGCTGGACTGCTTTTTATATTGTGTACAGGGAGTACAGAAAGAATAAACAATCCTTGCAACAATGGATATTGTTCAAGGATGGAAGGCTTCTTTTGAAAAGATCTCATTTATTTTTCATCACTTAGGTGGTTTGATTAACTTTGGTGAATTTTACTGCAGTTGGCTAATGATGGCAGGCTGTTTTTACAGCCCTTGAGCAACTGCTTTCCCTTTCTGGTTCTCAGGCACAATTCTCCCTGGGCTCACAAAGTCCTTTTACAACAACAATAAAACCTGAATTAAAACATAAAGAATGTTTTATTTCTTCGCCACTTTTTAAAATACATTTTGAAATTTGGACCTAACACAATTTGACAGTTTGGATGGGTAGACCAATACTGAAAATGTCCATCAGCCATGTTCTTTTTAGCTCTATATAGATATTTTAAATATAAAGCTGTCTGAAGTGCTCACAATTTAAATAAAAGTGACAGCAAGAGCCAGAAACCTTGAAAAGGAAGAGAAGAAAGGGCTTTTTTTGTTGGGTGGTAATAGTTTTTTTTTTCTCTGATTGAAAATCAAGCTTGAGTGTATATATATACACATACATACATATATATATATATATAAAAGATTTTGAATAATTCTTATTTCAGTTATAGTCTTTGAATTTTATATCTACTTGGGTAGCAGTCAGTTGCTTAGGTCCTTTCTAACCTGCTTGCATGCTCAGTTTATATTTGTTAGGGAACATGAAATTGCTTGGTTTAAGCATTTGTCCTGAACTNATAAACTAAACCACTAAACTGCCTGCATTTGAGTGTTTTGTTTTTTTTTTTTTTTTTTTTTTTTTGTACTTTGAAACACCAATCGCCACTGGAAGAGCCACAGAAATGCTGAATGCCCCACTCCTACCAGGAATTCCTCGTGGGTGGACCTTTGTGCCCATGCACAGTCCCACTGCAGGTCATGGGAGTCACCATAGCTCCTAAAATTCTAATTTCAACCTAAATTTCTAATTTCTGCAGGAATAGGGACTGCAAGGGGCCTTCCAGGATCAAGTCCTGGCCCCAGATGCCATGACAAGTACACCTTTTTCCATAAACATATTTCAATAACTTCCAGGTTATATTTTAAGGTGGAAGAGATCTACTTGCCTTTACTACTATGAGGCTTTCTGGCCTGATTTTGTGTTGGGAGAGGGAGGGAGGAAGGGTCACCTTTTTTATAATGAAATGTTGGAAGGACATTTGATGAAGATAATATTTTATGTAACTTTCTGTGAAAAGTCAGCACTGTAATGAATATATAACTGTCCTTTTTCAGAAGGTAGAGGAGAAATCCTACACCTCTCTCCCGTAGCAGCACATAAATACATTCATTTCTGAGGTCAGCAAAGGCACAAAGAAGATGCTGCAATCACAGCACGTGCCTACGTGACTTCATGTGCACATTGTGCAAACACACACACACACGTCACCTGCCATGCTGATTTTATTTGAAAAGTAATAAAACCCCATCCTTTCTCTGCTGTGCAAACCGCACCTGCAATAAAACATTTCAGCCACACAAAGAAAGGTGTGCAAAGCTGCAGGCAGAATTCACACTTTCTGCAATGGCACTACAGGAGGCTGGGGGGTTGCTCTCATCTCCGAGGAGAACTCTTGGTGTTTGTTGGAGAGGTCTGTGTGCTGGAGACAGGGCAGGCTGGCAGGAGGCACAGAGCTGCCCCTGCACACCACTGCCTCTCCAGCAAACATCCTTCTCCCTTTGCCCTGGGAACTGGCCACACTGCCTTGGGGTTTTTTTTTCCAATGCCCTTTCAATGCCACATAATCAAATTTATTTAATTCAACGTAAGCAACACTTGTCCTTCTCCTGACTCCCCTCTCCCAGGCAGTGATGCCCACACAGCCCTGTGGGGCCCCACGCACCTGTCTGGATGCTGCAGGCTGTCCCCACGCAGAGCACTGCCTCACTTGGATGCAAGAATGAACTAAATTGGGAACGGACTTTTCCTAGAGTCTCATTTCTGCAGTATTACGGCACACGAGTAACTGCGTTTTTTAAAACAAGTCTGGCTAGTCTGATGTTCCTGCTTGTCCTGTAGACCTTCCTGCACAAATGCATTTGAAAGGTGGGTTTCTCAGCAGTCTTCTTGCAAGCTGGGACAAGACCCAGTGGGCCTCTGCACCTTCAGGAATTCCAAATAGTATTAGTTTCCTCCAAAGAAGGCTTTACAGTACTTGTGGGGCCATCCCGTGTAGCCACGCTTCTGTTCAGAGCTCCACTCTCTCCCTGCAATGCCAAAGCTACTCAGTTGCTCAGCCCTTGTTTGCTCCCTTTTACACAAAGCCCCACAGATTCAAAAGCACTATGCCTTATCAGCCCATGAGTTTGTATCTAGATTTATGCTCTAAAAACCTATGGAAAAGGGATAATTAGTTGGCAAAACAGCCAGTGGGACCGCACAGAAATGAGATTTTGTTCACACACAGACAGCAAGGCTGAGCATCACGTGGCCACATCCTGTTTTCCCCGTAACCTGGAGCACGCACACACACACACACACACACACATATCCTGGTGTGGGCCAGGCTGGGGATGGCAGAGCCCAGAAATCAGCAGGACACGTTACACGGGGTCAGCAAGGGCTGGGAAACCTGTGCATGGATGAGGGTGACTGATGGGGAAACCTGGATGCTGTGCTTCGGCAGCGGAAATCCAAACTGCTGCCTGGATGGACTCGGGGCTGGGGGTGGAGGAGGCGTTCCAGAGGGGTCTGCAGGACACTAAGGTGAAGTCCACCAGAGCCAGGATTGCCATGAGACCATGGGAAGGCAAAGGGATTCCAGGGAAACCACGAATGCCCAACAGTCAGGTGAGTGCTGAGAGATCTGCACCTGCTGCCAAACATTTCCTGCACCTCAAAGCTAATTCAGCCTGGCAAAGTGTGACATTTGGCAAACCAGCACGCTGCCACGTGTTTGGCATATGAATAGCTGAGATATGGTGCACTTCTCACAGGGATGTGTCTCTGCCAGGAGCATTCCTCTGTTGCAAGGTTTCTGGGCTATGTCTCCAATCCCCATTGTGCAGGGTAAACACTCCTTGGATAACACCCCTGGCCAGAGCCCATAAATGCTATGGTTTCCAGTGCTGGATTATACAAAGAAAATGATAGCTTCTCTCTTCTCCAGGCTACTGTATTTTACCAGGAATCTGAACAAGAATGGCCTGCCCATATCACCCATTCAGGACAGTATTTGCTTTTCAGAAATTATCTCGGAAAAAATTCTCAGGTTCAAGCTGAAAGAAGTTCTTTCAATTTATTTGCGACGCAGTAGAATCAGTGCTAGGCTACCGAGAAATGCTGTGGGTAAATATACGGTGGTTAATGTCAGGGTTCAAGGCTTATTGGAGTAAATGAAATATTACAGCCAACTTCGGAAACTACCCTTGCAGGTATACTATGCAGACTAAAAATTAGAAGAAATTAAAAACTTCATAAAAAAAAGAAAAAATCCAATACGCAATATGCACACTTTCTCTCCAAGTCCTTAATTTTGTTTTGGTTAGGAAACAGATTATGCTTTAACTTAGAGTTCAAGCACTGAATTCTTGCCAAGAACACAATGCAATTTGGTACACCTGCTAAACTAGGTCAGCAGTGAGGCAGGCGCCAGAGCAAACCCTGCCTGCTTTCACAGAGGCCTCTCACTGCTGGAAATGGGGAAAAAAGAGGGCAAGAAAGGAAAATACAGTCCTAGGGTGAGAGGAATAATGCACAGACCAGCAGCGAACACAGAGACACCGGGTGTATTCCATCATACATGATGGAAGGCATGCCCAGAGGGTGGGGAGCAAAGGAGAAAAGCTGAAGATCAGGAGTAAAGGAGCAAAGCTGAGGATCAGTGGACACAAGGGCAATAAATACTTACTGATTCAGGATCCCTCTGCTGCTCAAGGAAAGCTGAAAACTCCACCAGCCTGAGCTTGGTCGTACCAATCGATCGGCCCTGCCATGCAGGGACTGAGGGAGCTGGAGCTGATGTGGGCTCAAAGCCTGAAACAGGGGAAACATCTTCATGAAGGAGCTGACACTTCCTCAGTTTATATTTTCTCAATTAAATATAATTGAGAATTATGCATGTAGCCCTTGGATATTTATATTAATTTTAGCAAGTAATTTATTCAAGATGAGTTAAAATTGGAAAAACTCAGGCCAATATGTAGAAAAAGAGGTGCCAGCCCAGCAATCTAATAATGGTGGAAAGGAAAGATCTACTACTTTGCTACCTTGGGGCTGTAACTCGTTGTAGAATTTTTGTTTAAATTAGATACTAGATTACAGAGATTTATAGAGACTTCACCTAGACCTACAACTGCACCCCTTCTTGGAAACTGGCATCAAGACTCACAGGAGACATTTCTGCCTTGAGAATCAAGAGAACTGGCCTCCATTTCTGGCTCCTAATGTGCCACACGTTGCAAGTAAATCACCTCTCTTTTTGCCTGTTTCTTCTGCCACTCTCAATTCCCCTCTACTATTTAGAGTACAACCTTTCCAAGGCAGGGACTGTCTCTTACTACGTATTTGCACATTGAGTCTTGACTTCTTTTGGAGCTTTTAGGCATCATTATGCTACAGCTAATAATAAGTAATTACTGTAGAGAGATGAATCATACCCTAAAAAGTAAAAAAAAAGGTTTTAAATTGATAATAAAGAGAGAACGACATGATCTAGACAGAGAAGGGATGTTAACCACCCTCTCTAATTCACCTCAAGAGAAGGAATAAGTGCTATCTCTTGGTCCTCATTGTAAAAAATTGGACAAGAAGGGAAGAAAACTGTAAAGGAAAAGGCAGCAGCTCAAAGGCAAAACTCACTGGGAGAGATACAGTCACAAGGAAAGCAGTGGAGAGGCACCAAAGGCACAAGAACAAAGATTATCCTGAAATAGGCTGAGAAGCAGGGGCAGGTCAGAGGCAGTGTGTGTCCATATCCCACAATGGGAATGTGGTACCTGACCCCCAACCCTCAAATTTAGGCAATGAAGGTGTGAGGCTTGTGCAAAACAGGGAATTACAAATGTCACTGGCTAGACATGAACGGGAATTCTAATGAATGCAAAAACTCATGCATGAGTTTTATCTGATTTAGAAGTACTAATATTCCCACTCTGAGACAAAACATGGAAGGATAAAAGAAGACAATAGAAAATACCTGTCTTAGAAAATAATGTTATAAATTAGGGATGCCAAGAAAAAGGTATTCTCATGAGTGCAGAAAAATAGCTTTAGTTCAAAGCATTAAATAGCAGCAAGTTAGAAAATCATAAAGAATTGGGTAAGAGTCAAAAACTTGCAGCACAGAGTCAGAAGCATTGGGGTCATTTGGCAAGGGAGACGTAATAGGAGAAATCATTTGCAAAGAAATGATGACCTTTCCTGAAATCAGGCATGGAAGGAACCTGGGAAAAGGAACAGGGAAGTAGCCATGGGAAGGGCTTGATCAATCTGAGCAATGGAATTGAGAATAAAATGATGTACTTATCAAAGTGGTACCAGGCAAAGCAGGACCTCCAGGAGGGGATGAGTTATAAACAACCTGATACATAGAGAAGTTATATACTTAAGACTAAACATGTATGATTTTGGAAGGGGCTTTAGGCTCAGTTTGAAATAAATTAAGGTGTATTCTTGTTACATAGCTACTCTAAAAGAAACCTTCATCCTGTTACTCATTTTTTACAGTCATTCCTACAATATGGAGTGCTAACTGGAAATCACACATCACAACTCCTTGCATATGCATTAGTACTTCTTAGCTAAAAAAAACCCCAAAATGCAATGATTTTCCCTAAGATACAACTAAGTAATGATAGGACACTGGGATTGGTGTTTTCTTTGGCTGGAGGGAGATCCTGAGTAGTTGCTCTGCCTAGGTCAGAAGCTAATACGTCACATTCAGTACAAAATTCAAGTATTTTTAAGGCAGAGGATAAATGGGAGAATTACCTGAAATGGGAGCTGTGACTGACGGCTGTATGGGATAGGCCTGCTGAACGAATGGCTTGACGCTGGAATGAAGAGGTACGCAAAAATCACACACTGTGCCATGCACGGGAAATTCCATCAAACTCACACAGTATAGGAAAATAGGTGGCCGAGGACCTTTACCCACAAACATATCTCCTCCCTGCAGAGCATATTTAACAGACAGACAGCACAGAGGGAAGAGAGGGGATGAGAATTACACCCAGGGATGGGCACTGCTGGGACTCCCAGAGGGCAGGGAGACAAAGGAGAGTGCCCATCCAGTATTTAGCCTCAGTTTTGAGGTTTGGGAACCCTTACAAGTTTTTGAATGTGAGTTCACATCACTATAAAGACTCTTTCTTTCCCTAAAACTACCTGTACCTCCTGTCTGGAAAAATCTGCAAGTTCTTGCTTCCCTGATCTCACAGAGCGCACAAGACACCCTTCACACTGCATAGAGAAACGTATTTGAATTTTCAGACTTACTCTTGCGAGGATCCAGGCTGCCCCGTTTGAATCATGCCCGGCCAAAACTGAAAGAGGAAAAACAAACAAAAAGGTCCACGGTTTTTCTCTTTGTTGGAAGAACCTCGGATAGTTTTGAACAAGCATGATTCCTTTTGCAAACTCAAGTCAAAGCATTGATCTAAACATAAATTAGCTTTCGACCGAACATTGTTAGGAAATACAGGGATTTTTTTGGGACTTGGCTAATGACTTACCCCAGGTGCCCCAGGAAATGTAGGACGGGGAATTCCTGGCAGGCCCAGCTTGTTGTGAATAGCAGTAGCTGAGACTATCTGAGCTGATGACATTGCTGCCATGTGCTGGAGTGCTTTGTCCTTTGCTGTCTGATCCTTTAATATGACAATTACACGGAGTCTTAAAACATTTGGCACAACAAACGACATTAAATAACTGCAGCTATAAGCACATAACTAAAAACTTAAAAAGCCACACAGAAAATGCAAAAATAGCAAACCATGCAGGGGGAAAAAAAAAATACAGCACGGAGGCTAACACTCCAACTACCTCAAGGCAAAACCTCCTCTCAGACATGCATGGTAGACCTGAATTCTCACAGTCTGCTCTGCCAACACACAGGAAGCTCTGGGAGAGCAAAATACTGCCCACTTGTTTATCTGGGCAAATTCTGATTTTAAATCAGGCTGGGCTAAACAGGGTGTGCTCCTGAGGCTCAGCTCTGCCTGCTGGACAGGGAGCACTGAGATTTGAGCTCTATCATTTCCATCTAAGAGAAGCCTGCCTTTCGTATTGCACTGTAAAATGAGAACACAGAACTGCGGCTGACTCGCAGACAGGGACAGAGTTTTCTTCATGCTTACGGGCTTAGAGACATTTTGGATTCAGCTTTACAATAAATGTTTCGAAAGTTAGGTCACAAACATGGAAATAACATTTTAAATTTTCAGTTGTGGCATTTTACTGGTTTACAGTGTTCTCAAAGAAAGACATCAGCCATAAAATTCCTGCTTTTTTTCGAGCACACAGGAATGAGTTTAGGAAAAGGTGGGTTGTTATTGGTTACTTGTATTAGAGCAGCACTTGGAGTCCCAGCCACTGCCAGTCAGGTATTGTCACAGGACAGAAAGAGAAGGCCTCTTAATGCAACAGAGTTAACCAGGGAGGTGTCTTAGGTGAGGGAAGATGAGTAAACACAGACTGTTACACGCTGGTGAAGCAGGGTTCCTCATCCAGAAGTACTGGATTAATAAGTACCAATATTTAGGTGTGTCACTTAGAATGAAGGAACACAAGCAGTATTAGGCAAGGATGTTTTGGGGTTGTTTTTTTTTTCTGGTTTTATTTTACAAGCAAAGTAGCAAGCATGCTGGCGAGAGGTGCATGCTCTTATTTATGTATGATACATGACTTTGCACATATGCTCCCTCTAAAGCTTGTATGTAGTAGTACAATAGGTGAGCAGTTTCTTCCTTTGAATAGCTCCTTTAGAAACAGCACAGGCTGAAAGTACAGGAAAAGCTAGCCAAAAAATTCTGCCAAGCACAGCTAAGGTACATAATACTTGGTTTAGTCAAAATACTTACCATGCTTGTTACCTGGATACAACAACAAACAGTTTATTAAAATGCTTGTGTAGAATAGCAGACTCTTAGCAATACATGAACAAAATAGTAAGAGACAAAGGAAGAGCAGTTTGCTCAACATTAAATATCAGCTTTAAACAAATGCATTATTTTCACCCAGGGTCTGATTCATTAAAAGGGGGAGAAAAAAGGATTAAAAAAAAAAAAACAAACAACAAAACCCTGGGGGGAAACAACCCCCAGCTCCCTGTGTGAAAGCTGTGGATACAGAAGGAGAGGGATTGTTGCTGAGTGTGCTCCCCTGAGCTGTGCAAGGAGCCCCTGTGGGACACAGCCTGGAGAGCAGCAGGTGGAGCAGGCCAGGAGCTGCTCCAGCATCATTCCCTCTGCACCCTGCAGGGTGTGAGCCTGGAGGACAACCCTGTGCTCAGCTGTCTGAGCAGCTCTAACACCCTGGGCTCACCTGTGCTGGGGGGACGCATCTCTCAGTGCAGGGACAAACTCAGTCCGCTCTCAAAACCTGTAGCTTTGCAATATAACCACAAGCAGCTCTCTGGTTAAGAGCTGGAGGTCGGTCCTGGCTCTCAGCCCTGCCTGCCCCAGGGTGGGAGGCTGTGCACAGAAGGTTTGTGCAGGGCATGTTTTACTGGCTGCCTTTGGGCATCTGTGGACCACCAGGCTAAAAGGATGTTTTGCTGGGTGCTAACAAGTGGTAGAATCCTAAGGTTCATGCAGCTCCCCAGACTTCTATGCTCTTGCACAGCAAGAAGGACCCCCCATTATGAAAAGATGAAAGTGAGATGTCCTGAAGCAATATGGAGATCTAGCCCTACCAGATTTCTCTGTTTCACCCTTTTTTTGTAAGCAGAGCTGGCTTGGAAATGCCAAACCATGAGTGTCTCACAAAGCCTGCTGAATCCTACCAAAACCCAACGTTCAGGGGACCCATATGCTGTGTGCGAAATAAATGATACAGGAGAATGTACCTCTGGGTCCTAGTAACCTCCAAAACTGTGTGAGGGCTGCTTTTGTGACTACCTTGTTATTCTGCAGACATGCTGGGGCACTACAGGCTCCTCTCCTGCCCTGCCTCCTGCCCGCCAGCAGCCATGCCTGTGCCACCACATGAAGATGCAGCCAGTGCCTGTGCCCCTGCCAAGGTGCCAAAATCTTCTGGATCCACTATTAGATGGAACTAAACTAAGGGAGAATTTAAAAGTAAAAGCTCTGTCAGGGCTATTAAGGTCCTTTCCTGGGAGTTGCATGAGCCTGAGGTAGGTTATATGCCTATGAAATTGTTCATCTTGCCTTGCTTTATCCCTCTAAAGTCTCTGGCTAATTCCCTGCTAATGTTAGTGCAACTCCAGGAGAAGCTGGAGCATTTCTTTCTGCCTTGTGAGGCACTGAAAACAACTAAAGTGCATTACTTTCTGTAATGTTATTGCCATCCAAGGACTAGAATAGGAGCCTGGACACCCAGCAACAGTTACAGCAGGCAAATTCCCCCCTTACAGATGAACTAGGAAAAATTTTTGAGGACTTACACTTCCTTCAAAATCTTGTGGGGAGCTCTTAGTCACCATTACAGTGAATCTGATGATCCTGAATTTTAGGGACAGTGACAGGGATTTCTGGAGGGAGAAAACATCTTTTCTTTTGTGACATGAAATGGTATGTGCCTCCCTCTTGCCAATTGCTGCTTTTCACCCTAGAATGATCTGTGTTTTGTGGGGCCATTCATCTCATCCTCTTTGACTGATTACATTTTCAGGAGGATGGAGAGAAAGCAAAAAACCTTTAGAATGACAGCTCAGAAAGGCAATCCTTGCAATAGGGCTAGTTTTGAGGCGTTTCAACAAACCCCACGGAGTTTCCCACTGGTGACAAATCTGATCTGCGACATCAGATACAATACACTCCAACGGGAAGTTTTATCTTTTGCAGGCTTAGGAATCTTTGCGCAGTGGGAAGGTCAGTTTTTCTCAAAGCAACTTTACATTCAAACATGACAGAAATCAAATTCAAAGTCAGATACAGATACTTATGAGGTCCTGAGTTGCATTGGCAAAAGAGCACCTTCAGCTCCAGGTACTTCTGGAGAGCTGCAAGGTGGGTTGCCTGTGCTTGTATAATCAAGCAGACTCCATGGTCTTCAAAAATAAATGGGATAACCACATTTTAAAGCTGTTTATTTAGATTGCAATATCAGCTTGTCTGCCACTTAAAAACAAGCGTATGTTGGGTTTTTTTATGCTGTAATAGAGAGCACTTGTAACCAGGAGGGAATGAGGCTCTACCTATCACTGCGAGGCGGCTGCTTCTGGGATGAAACTTGGTAACTGATTAATAACACACAATGGTATTACATCACAGTTTAGGCAGCAAGAGAAGTAATATATCCAATTAAAACGGCAGGGGTAATTTACACAGGCAGATTACAGTAATTACCCAGGTTGGAATTTGGCCAGGACAAATGGGTTAACACCCCTACTCTGAAACAGGAACGTTGTGGGATTTTTAATGACTGCAAATAGTTAAGATTTTGATTTCCAATCTTGTCCAAGACAGAAAGGGTTTAGTTTTGCTCTCACTTGTGCTGGTTTGTAAAGCTGGAATAATTTCTTTCAGCTCAATGTGGTTACACTGATGTAGTAAAATAAAAGTTTGGCCCAAAATGCTGCAGTCCTGTGCTGAGGTTCAGCAGAGGCTAGGGGGGACAGCATCTCCTACTGAATCATTAAATACTGCTGGAACTTAAGGTATTCCTTGGATAGGTCCCATCTGGCCCTGACCTGGTTTGACCCGACTTAATTGATGAGCTCAGATGGGACTGCTGCTGTCCAGGAATGCTACTGGAGTGAGCAACAAGCTGCACTCACACCCCTGCCTTCCCCTCCTCTTATAAAAGTCTTCTGCACTGTGGCACATAATTAGTAATGAATGTTACAAGGGTGGATTTATGGTACAGTCAGTGGAAATCTGGTCTAGTTCCACTAAATCCCTAAAACATCATCTCTGTAGGGGAGACCAAGATGTGTCTTGTGTTTTAGCTGACTGCTTCTGGCTGCAGTTGCACACACTTTGTTTTTGGAAGATGTAAGCTCTAAGCATCTAATGCAAGGAGACTACGACTTTTAATGAATCAGGCCCTTGAGGTTTGCTTTTCACAATTTGTTTTGGAATGCAAAACACATAGTTAAATTAGATAATAATAATTCCCCAGTATGATCCAATTATAAATCTTTGTATCTATAAAAGCCCCGCATGAAACAAGACTTCTACATGACAAGCACAAAAGGATTTGCACTTGACTTTCTTTTAATCCAACATAAACAGAAGAATAATTCAATCAATCAGTTCAAACAAGTTCTCAAGCAAAAAATAAAAACTGTTACCCTAGAATGATAAATGGGGCTTTGAATACCATGTTATCTATGACTTTGGGAGAAAAAAAAAAAAACTAAGACAGCATGAGGAAAGGTAAGCACAACAAAACAGTATTAATCAAGAAGCCCTAAAACCCGTACCAATATTTTAAATGCAAAACTTTTAATGTAAGAAAAAAAAAAGACATAAGAAAGAAGTTGCTCACAAAATGGATGTTACAGTAACACTAGCATAAAATAGGTTCCTAATAAGCAATTTTGCAGATGTTATTTCTGCTCAGATCTCGTATTGATTCAAATAACCTTTACAATAATTAGCTGTAGCTCAAAAAAGATAAACAAATCATGACAATATACAATTGTTCTGGACAAAAGATAGAGAGCACTTCAGTGTTTCTAGCCCTGATCTCCAATTTGCTTATTATTAGAGAAGACAGGAGTAAATACAAAAGCTGGCTATTTCAGCCAGGCAATAGCTAATGCCAAGAAGAGAATGCGCATTCAAAGCTGTCCCAACTTGCTGCCTAATGAGTAGCAATTAATCCATCTTATTGTATTTCAAAATGCTGAAGACTCCATTCACATCAAAGGGAATTTTTCAAGGCTTTTATCATTGTTCATTTAAAAAAGTATAGAGCTATCTTTAGCATTTTATAATTGACAACAATATTTTCTTTCTATCCCTAATGCGGAATGTAGAATAATGGATTTAAAAACATGTAATAGATGTGAACTGTAGGCATTTTAATGTGGGGGGTTTTGTCTCTAATTAATCTTGCACTATGAAAAAAATCTGACATGAAAGCCTAAGATAGATGTTCATCCTGCTGTGAACACCTTTACTCTCTGTTCATGTACAAATTCCAATCCACTTTTTGTCCTGAATGGACAGAGGTGACTTTGGCTCCCTGTCAGTGCAAAGGTGGGAAAGGCTGTGACCTGACGCTATGGACTGGTGTATTTGACACAGAAACACAACACTGGAGTGCAAAAAGTCTGCTCTGCCTCCTCCAGCCTCTGCGCGAGAGGAAATGCCACGAAGAGGAGCCGCCTTTCAGATCTGTCTCCAAGGACAACTTTATCTCAGCCTCTCTTCCCGTTTTCATGAGATCAAATTTCTCTAACTTCAGGAAGATTTTAATAACCTCAGTGTATTAAGATTAAAATCGCTAAAATAGGTGTGTTTTCCTGCTGCAAAGAGAATTAAGATGTATGGCATCCCTGGAAGGGCTGAGGGGACATTCTGTCTTGAAAGGCAGCAATAGCATTTATGGGTGGAAATTCACTTCCTTTCAGGCTAAGGATCCATCCATCCACAGTGACTGCAGGCACTTCTCATTGAAGAAAAAAGGGACTTCGCTGGACCACGCAAAGTTCATGGCATGCAGGTGAGATTTCTGCCTCTTAGGAAAGCTTCCAGTGCTGTGTGAACAGGTGGCTCTGAGATCCTTCCATCCTTCTGGACTTTTGCAGAAGATTAACACAAAAAGCTTTGCCCAAGTCCTCTCCATGAGTAGGTTTCAGACCAAGGCAGGACAGCAAGATCTCTTGGTACAAAATAAATTCAGCAGCTACTTGGGGGAAAAGGGTTATTTCTATAAACACTGTGTCAAACTAAGAGGCCAGGAGCTGGGGCAAATGGGACAGACTGGATCAGACACATCTCAAAAGAAAATTGACACCAGATGAAGATGGGATTTTTTTTTAGAGTAGTAACTGCTTCCCTAGATGCCACCAATCACAGGTTTTATAAGTGGCACCTCACTGTTAAAAGGGTGAGTTGCCCTGGGTAGGAAGCATACAGTCAGAATGGTTTGGGTTGGAAGGGACCTTAAAAATCATCTAGTTCCAAGCCCACTGCTAGTGGGACTGTTTTAAAAGGTCACCTCCCACTAGACTAGGTTGCTCCGAAGACCATCTCGCCTGGCCTTGAACACTGCCAGGGCTGAGGAACCCACAGCTTCTCTGGGCAATCTCTTCCAGAGCCTCACCACCCTCACAATTTTTTTTTTCCCCTCCTAATATCTAATCTAAACCTATTCTGCTACAGTTTGAAGCTGTTTCTCCTTGCCCTGTCAGTACATGCTCCGGACAAAAATCACAGGTGTAAAAAACTGTGCCTTTTATCTTCTCCTTGGTCACTCCTTCACCAGGGAATGCAGACAGCACTCACTCTAGGACAGGAAGAGCCCATCATCTTTCCAAGGATAGTGATGGGGCTGTTCAGGCTGCTGCCAAAATTGGTCCCAGTTGAAACAATGAGCACTAAGAGGTGCTGGAATGTATCCACCTTGTCCTCCTTTTGCACCAGTGATGTCCTTCTCAGGCAGCTTTTGGAGTCATCTGCAAACTGCTTCGTCAGGGGGGAGTTGGACTAAATGATCTCCAGAGATCCCTTTCAATCCCAACTAGTCCATGATTCTGGGTGATTCTGGGTGACAGTGGGCCATACGGATGGTTCAACACAGGAATAATAAGAAAAATGGGCAGTAGCACTTAACAAAATGTCTGGAGAAGCAAAGTTCTATCTCAGGTTCAAAATCAGCAGCTTCTACCACCTCCAAGGAGCAATTGCAGCAGGCAAGAGGAATGAGAGCTCCCTTCTTCACAAGGCAGCTCCCTCATGGCACCTTTTCCCATCCAAGTTTGACCTCTGCCGTGTGGGGAGGAAAAGGCCTGTGGGAGGCTGCCCCTTCTCCAGCAGGGACCAGCGCTGGGGCAGGTGCCATGCCACGGCTCCTGGTTCACTGAGACCAACACTGGCAAGGAAAAGAAGAGGGAGGTGGGGAGAGCCTGGCTCTTCCTGGGCACTCCTTAGGCTGGGCGCAGTGCAGGAGTCACTGGGGCAGTGCCAGGGCTCCTGAGGGAGCTCAAACCACGGGCAGCACGGGGGACTCAGAGCAAGGACAAGCAGCTGGGGACCCGTCAGCCAGCTGGACCCACTGGGGAAGGGCTGGAGCAGCTTTTGCCAGCAAGGCCAGGGGCCAGCAAAGCTCTGTCCCCTTGTGTCGTTCTGTTCCCACTGTGGCGTGGCAGAGAGGCAAAGCGAACAGCCCTGCAGAGCGTCAGGGCCTGGAGCTGGGCAATCTTCCCGAGGCCATCAGTTCCTAGCAGTGAGATGGCAGCCGCTCCACTCTCCAGTCAGCACTGCGGGGGCTGCAGCCCATGGGCAGGTGGGAAAGGCCAACAAGGTATGAGGCCCTCACAAAATACTCTGCTGTCCAAGCAGACCTTCCCTTCTTCAGGCGACTCCTCAAAACAAAATTTCCTTCCAGATCTCTAGTTTCTGCAAATGTCATCTAGACTAGATGAAATATTCTTAGGGTTTGGCTACTTCTGTTCTTTGGAAAGCTTCAATATAAATCAGACAGCCAGGTGCAGTACTTAAAAATGTTTTTTGCTTTGTAAGTGGCATCACATTTTAAAGTATTTTGGTCATTCAGAAAGGGAAATGTTTTAGAACAGTAAATCCAATAATTGTGTTCGGCTCCTAGGCCTGTATTTTGTACCTACATGGTCCTCCTGATTTTTGCAGCCCTGAGCTCTCACCAGTCCTCTAAAACTCCAGGAGCTGCTGGTGCTGAGCACCTCTGAAAGCAAGGCCACCTACTTACATACTTAATTTTAGGCATCAAGGCTTGACAAATTGAGCTTAAAATGCTACATATCTCTGTATTATTGCACCCTCGGTTAAAAAGCAGTACGTTTAAGTTGTCTTAGCCGTTCTTTACGAACCCCAACTGCTCAGCCAGTGCAGCTAAAAAGCCAGCCACCAACAGCCAGACAAGCTTGCCAGCATGCTGCCCTTGAAAAACCCAGTGCTTCTGTCAGGGAGGCCTGTTACAAAGCCAGGCTGTTATTCCTACACTGCAGCTCCAGGATGGGGGTGAGCATCCACAGCGCTCACTGCTCAGGACTGGGAAAGCATTGCCTGAAATGTTTTGCTTTCCAGCTAGAACAAAAACATGATTTGTTCTCACATCTGAGCGAAGAAAAAGAAAAAAAAAATCCACTACATTAAAAGAAAGAAAAAAAAAAAGGGAGGGAAGTAAAAGGTTTACAAGTTCGCTGTTTATTAAAAAAAAAAAAAAATCTACAGCAAAAACTGCAAAACTCCCTCTTCCACTTATAAATAGTGTGGAAAAAAAACCCCAAAATCTCAAGATCTCTGCTGGTAAGCTTGAAAAAACAAGCAATCCAAGAAATGCCAATGAAGCATTTCCAAGAGGTTCTTTTTAGCCTTAGAATATATTTTATGGAAAGCAGAGAAAACAGGGACATATACAATTCATCATGTCAGATTAAGCAAATATACTTAATATTCCCTGAACAGTACTCTCACTGAGGCTCTCCAAAGATTAAATGTCAATAATTTACTTTAAAAAAAAAAAAAAAGAAATTTCAGGGAATCTTGTAAATGGTTTGCAACTTGAGGTGATACTAGATTATAGTTGAGAAACACCATAGAGCAATCTGGATAAACTGTGCTCTCTGGCACTTGGAATAAATGATCTGGCTTAAGTATTCTTGATAGCAGTTCAGATGCACAGACAAAAAAACATTTGGGAATGGAAAACAATTACCCCAATTACCCTCTGGGAAAAAAAAAAAAAAAAGATAAAAAGCATCTACACAACTGTGCAAACCCCCTGTGTATTTAAATACATTCCTAGCACTCAACTGTTAAAAAGTAAAACAAAAAACAGACTAATGGGTTAAAAATCAGATTTAGGTGCTGAGCTGTTACAAAGAGGAGTTCACTTGGCATTTGGACAGTGTTAAAACAATGTTTTTAATGTGGATGCTAGTGCAGAACCCGGGGATTAAACACAAAGAGACACAGACAGCTCCCACATGCAGGAAAAGGAGGTTACAGGCACAGCAGCCCCAGCGCTCGCCCATCACCGCGGGGAGGAGGAAGGGACAGGCATAGCAACCACAAGCCCAAAAGCAGAAAAGCGCATACCTTCAGCTTGGAATGAAAATCACGAGATTTCCTTCTGGCAAGAACCTGAATGTGACTAGACACCTGCAGGGTAGGGGAAGGGAGGAAACAAAGGAAAAGCCTGTAACCATGGAGATGAAAAGCCCCCTACAACTGGGCAAGCCAAACGTACCTTAATGGCGGCTTGAATTTCTCGAACTTTCTTTCTTGCTAAGACCTGTATGTGACTAGACACCTACATTGTTCAGGTTTATAGGGGGGGAAAAAAACAACAAACAAAAGAAAAACAAAAAGCAAATCAAATTTTAAATGTCTATTTTTTTTCTTAAAAAAAAAAGAAAAAAAAAAGAAACTTTTCTGAGGGGAGGAAGTTATTTGCATCTTCAGTAAGCTCTGCTGTTAAAAAATACCACATTCCCAGCCAGATACCAAGCTCTTAGCACCAAGGCTTAACAATACAGGTCATCACTGCAGTGATTTGATTAAAGAAATTAAAAAAAAAAAAAAAAAAAAAGAGAGAAAGGAAAAAAAAGTGTAACCCACCAGGTTGTGCATTCAGCTACAAGACAGAAGACAGGTCACAGCTGGAGGCAGCCCACGTGCTTTGGTACTGATCCCATCCGTGCCCAGGCCCTGAGCTCTCATGTAGGGAACCCAAAGGATTTCTGCCCCATCTGCTGGGGATGCAGATGCCCACTCTGAGCCACTAGGCTTGAGACATAACTTGGCACCATGAAATTTTATCCATTATTTATTGTGCTCTGCAGCTCCAGTGAGGAGATTCAGGCTGCATTTTGAGTCCACTGAAATGCTTTAAATTCTGGCACAAATTATAAAATACTGGCACAACAAAGGTCCCTGAACCCCTTCTGGTTTCCTTGGTAATCTCAGCATCAAGTCTGCCCACAAAACATTTGTGTAACTGGGGACCAGCAACTTGACATCAGCTTGTGTGATGCCCAGGTCTGTTTTGCTCAGAAATTTGTGCAAACCCAATCCTGCACTACACCAGTTATTGGTCAGAAGTCACTGCCTGTGCAGTGAAGGGTCTGGGCTCAAATTCACACTCCTGTTTACCGAGGGACGTACTGAAATCCATGCTGTTGCTGGATGTGGGTTTAATGAGCTGCCCAGCATCACTTGGTAGCACTCAGCATCCTTCAGCCTTCTGTGTGAAGGTTTAAAACCTGCAGTGATGGCAAAAACCACTAAAGAGAAATCTCTGATTCTCATTTGACCTAGGACATGCCACATCAGGTGGTGCACATTTTTCCTACATTAGTTAAAATTCCTGTCTGGGAAAGAACAAAGCAAAAGAAAAGGAGAAACAATGACTTCCTCCTCTGTAAGACTATTCTGTGTCAATAGTACCAAAAAGCCTGTATTTTAGTAGGGAAGCAAACAGTGATGCATCAATGAGCACAGTCCCTGAAGGCCACCCTCAAGAAGCAGCTCAGGAACCAGTCTGCAGTAATTCAGAGTTATAGTGCTGCTTACTGAGCGATTTTGCAGTCAAACACCTAGACAGAGTTTTCACACACGTGTTCATTTGTTTTGCTTCCAGTGGAATATTAGTGATGTTAAGGGTTATACAAGAAGAACAAAGGTACCATTTAATCACTCGGTTAAAACTCCAGAGCAGCAACAAACCAACTTTTTTAAGCACTCAGTTTAAAGTGATTTATGCATCACTACAGAGGGATGTACAAGTATGGAGGCACACATCACAGCCCTCCTGCTTACTTGGCACATGCTGGCCAAGGATCTAACCCCAAGCTCTGTATTTTGACTCCTGAGACAACTTTATGACCCCAGCTCCTGGAGCTCACATGGGCAAGGCAGGGCAGAACTGGGGACTCTGCCTTTAGTTTGTGATTTCTTTGGTTTGTTCCTTTTCCCCGCGCTGCAGTTATCCTCCTTTCTGCTGCCTTTTTTTCATCCCTCACACACATGCCTTCTTCCCGACTGACAAGGGACACCACCCAGGGCACAACAGCACCCAAAGCGCTTCAAATCCGAGCGCTGGCAGCTTTGTGTGACCCAGTGGCAGCTTTCCCTGCGCTGCAGGACATGCAGAGCGTGCCCTTTGTCACACACGTGCAGGGGGACAAGGGGACTCTCACACCTGGCGGTAAAGCAAGGGACGCCTGCCATTTGTGGAGTGTTTTTCAGCAGTGCGGTAACCACTGCATAAACTACACACAAACTGTGCTTTCTGCAAGGCTGCTGATTGCTGTGAATATTATGAATTAAAGGATTTAGTAATGTGAGATAAATTAATGGTTATGTGGTAATCATCTTAAAAAAAACCAAAGGTGGTTTTAAGGTTTATTCTGATCCTTGGATGAATGAAATCTTACCATGGTCAAAGACCAGGAGCCTGAAGGCTCTTAGGGAAATTTTAAAATTATTTTTATATCCTGTAGCAACTACTGGCCATGAGCGGAGAGCATGATTATGATCAGTTTATTTTTATATATTTACCTCTCATATCCAAGAATCAGAACCTCTACTATACAGCCAAATTCTCTTAACTTCTAAGAAGTTCCATTATTTACCACCTCAAAATAATAATTATATAATAATATTATATAGAGAAATAAGGCACAATGCTTGACGGTTTTGCTTCAACTTCTGAATTTTTTTATGAAATATAGGGGGATAATAGCCTAATTTACAGATAGATTAATAAAATTTAATCCTTGCACCACCACAACATAAACCTCAGAGTTTTAAATATTCTCTAAACAGCATGTATTTAATCTTAATAGTGAAGTCAATACATCATCCCATCAGAGCTGAAGCACAGGCAGCCACTGCAGCCAAAAATGCCAAGTTTTGTCATTCACTGACATGCATACTTCCCCACTGGGTTATTTTACCTGCTTCCTGGTCCGTGTCTTCCCTGTTCTAAGTTTGATGTATCTGGCTATCAATTCATTCCTACCTGAAACAAAGAAAAATTCACGGTAAGGGACAAGCAGCATCACACCCAGAAACACCATCCAAACACCACATTTGAGCACACAAGCTCCTCGCCTGTCAGGTTTGTTTTCTCACACATACTCCGGTTTTCTTTGCAAACAATTTGGCAGTATTTCCCATTGCACACCAGTATTTCTCTTCCATCTCCTCGACAGGCATGGCATGTGCCACAGGAACACGCAGAGCAGGGGTTCAGTGTTTGCCCACCCAAGTCCTGCAGCGGTTTACAGGCAGAGAGGCACCTCCGTGGCCAGCAGCGGTGCCCAGCATGATCTCTCACGGGAGAACCTCCCATGCTGGGGCTGACACAAGGTCTGGGCTCCTCTGGTTTTGCTTCCAACTGCTCCAGGTGCTATTTGTCCCCCTGGAGCCCTGTGGGGAGGAGTGGCTGCTCTTGAGAAGGTCGTGTGCTGCCTGAGCCTAAGTGCCAATCACCCAGATGCGCCAGCTTCTCTACAAGATTTAATTCTGCAATGAGGACAGCAAAAGCTGCCCTTCCTGCCAGAAAGCCTCCTCCAGAGATGGAAATCACAGTCCCATTCCAGCAGGTTATCAGTCACACCCTTAACTCTACTTGTAAGAGTTGCAGTGCTGATGTTCCTGTGGGAGCGGGGCTGATCAACATGGTGGTTTGTTATTCAGAGCCCTGTTTCTCTTGGAAATGTGAAATACTCCCAAGTCTCTAAAATGGCTATTTGACTCTTCTTCATTCACACAGTATGCTACCTAATGCAAACGAACATTTTCTATCCAAATAATTTCCTTCCTAAGTACTGCTGACATGGAAGATAACACAAGTTTTATGTGGTGTCCTGTTTATTTTCACTGCATATTATGTTTCTTCTCTGTGAGTAGTAAAAACTTAAATATACTTGTTCAACAAGTCCCAGGTTATGGAGCTATTTGCGTTCAGCACGGGAAAAGCAGCCTGTGTGTAGAAAATGAGAAAACTGATTTAGCAGTGAGTTGAAAATGGAGAGGTTAAGAAAATAACTTGTCACCCACCAAGCTATTTTGAAGTGGATGAGTACATAGCTGGGGAATGCAGAAAATTATTTTATCAGCCAGGGCTTCAAACTCTTACAGCTTTAATGTTGTGGGGGAGAGATGAGGAAGTTTTGAAGTAGCCTGCATATGCTTAAAGCACATTTTGTTGACAGAGAGATTGAACACATTTAGTCAAACTAGAATTTTTTCCCCTGTATCCCCCTCTGAGACTTATTTTGCACCTTTTGTATCAAATGCCTGGTTCCTGTCTCTTTCATGTTTGCTAAATGGGTACCAGAACATGAAATATCAAGGTGCTTCAGAGCAGAGCTGCATTTTTGTTTTGGTCTGGACTGTGTGCCACGTTTCCCACAACATGCCACTGATTTGTAACTCTCCAGCAGGTCTCTTCAGGACAAACTTGAAGAGGTAAATTTTGCATGAGCAAACAGTTACACAAACCGGCCACATTTCTGCACACCAATGAGGGATTTCCGTATGCAAACAGAGGAGCAGGTAGTTACCTAATTTCATGCAAAGGTCTTGTCTTCAGGCTGAACGCGAGTTCTGCAGCCTGTGGTGCTCACAAAAGACTTGCCATTTGCAGTGATCAAGTGCCTTTGTGAGCATGGGGTGAAATCAGAGAATGCTCCACCTCTGTACCTCCCTGTTCTCGTGTTCTTTCTCATAACCCAAACAGAAACCTGCAAGGGCAGCCCTCGGCAGCCTGGTGAGATGCAGAGATAACCACATTCCTGCAATCACCGGTGTGATAGGAGGTATGGACATCTTCACATTTCTAGATGCACCTTTTGATTTGATTGAGGAATGCCCCCCCAACCCACGAAAGTGCCTGCTTGGTATATGTTTAAGTATGCGCACAAATTAATACTCAGAATGGGTTTTTTGCTGCAAAAAGATCAGCAGCTGGTGACTGTGCGGGGTCAGTGATGCAATAAAGTGATGTAAAGGATGCGATGCCACCTCTTGTCCCTCTGTCTGTGCTGCAGATGTTTCACACACCTGGGCACAGCACAGGTCACTCCAGGCACCCCCAGCCTTATGCAGCCCATGACCACAGCTGAGGTTTCACAGCTCTCCTCCCAGACAAGATAGCTAAAAAGCTATTTTTAAAGAAAAGCTCAGGTTCCCAGGCAGCCACTTGACAGAAAAGGCATCTTTATTAAAAACACCGAGCACTGAAAGTCTAGACTGCATTATTTGAGGGCTGTCTCTGGTTGAGCCCCGATCCCCCCATGAAATACTTTTAGCTTCACTCAAGGGGGGTGTTTGTAGCCATTATCTATCTGGCCAGGGCAATGACTAACAAGACTGCAGTTTTGGCAAGTGACTGCTTCCCTTAAGTTGAAGGCTACCCAGAATCTAATTCCAGAAGAGCCAACGGGGTGGAATAATTTGCCTTAACTTGCAGGGAGGAGGAACTCCACCAGGAGCCATAAAAAGTGGCTGAGGTAAAAGCCTAACACGTTTCCCTTACCATCGTGTTTTCAACACAGAAAAGACACATGCATCGAGTTTAGCCAGAGCAGGAGATACTGAAGACTCACTAAATACCTTCTCCCTGGCCACAACAATCTGAAAAGACATAAATTCTTTCTTGGGCTACCAAAAGCCAGAAACACAAACAGAAGCACTGCCTGATGTAAATAAGATAGATGCCACCAACTAAAAGTTTACAGCCTTAATTTTATCTACCAAACACTAGTGCTCTTCTTTAGCAACTCTGACAGATAGCGACAGAAATTATCTTATCTCCAGATCAGCTAAAGCCCAAAGAGGATTTTACTTTAAAAGGAAAGCTCAATAATCCTAAAAACACCCTTTTCTGTCTTGGGAATGAGAAGAGTCTGAAACAAAAGGAGACTCATGGAAATTCTTTAACTGGCCATTAGAAATCTTAGGGTGAAAAATGCTCATTAATAAATAGACCTGTTTTCTCTAGAAGAGCTCAGCTGTGGAAATTCTTTCCATACACACCCTCCCTCTGTCTCCTTGTCATATATATCTGGAAAATTGCCTGGCAGAAGAGGTCAGATTTATGAACTGTAAATTTTCAGCTCTTTCTTCCTGTCATTCGCTGTGACAGTCTCCTACTTTGAATGTTTTGGTTCAGGTATCAAAGAGAGGCATGGGGAGGTGCCTGGTTAGATAAAACATCTTCACAGCACAGGAATCTTTTCCAAGGATCTCGAAAAGTTCAGGAGAGGACCACAACAAATATTTTGCATAGGCTGCTTCTTGGAGTTTGCTTTTTTTTCCCCCATTAATTCACGCTTCATCTGTCATGTCCTTCTGTGTTGTCAGTGCAATTGCAAACTATAATTCCTCCTGGACTGATGCTGAGGAAGAGGAATTTTGTGCAAAGGAACATCTTTTTTAATCATGGCATGGAGTAAAAAGAGAGTTCAGCTAGAAAACAGTGCAGATGCTAAAAACCTGTGAGGCTTCGTGGAGAGCCAAAGCTCTCAAAGCTCCACTGTGGCCCCTCCAAGGGCACAGCAGAGTCTCCAGGGCAGCCCTGCTCCAGCCAACCCTTGGCACACAGGCTCCCTCCACCTTCCCAATCCACTGCCCCACCCCTGAGCACCATCACCCTCAACAGGGGAGCGTGTGGTGATGCTGGACACCCCTCAGGCAGCAGAGAGCGGACACTTCTGCTCCTCTTGCTCAAAACGAGCAGGAGCAGCTGCAAAGTGGGGCAGCTCCCACCACCTCTCCCCGGGGGAGGCAGTTGTTGCTCTAACAGAGGGCCCTTGTGCAGGGAGCCTCCCCCACCAACACTTTTTCCAAGAACAGCCTCGAGCAGCCAGGCATCAGCCCCCACAAAGGTCTGTGTGAGGCTCCTTGACGCTAAGGGTGCGTTTGTCCCCACTCCCCCAGTGCTGGCAAGGCCCTCAAAGGTGAAAAATCCACCCCTGACTGAGCAAGGCATCACTGGCAACCCGCTCATGGGCCAGGGACGGCACCACCACCTCTGCAGGGGAGCCACAGGCAGCTGTACCAGCACCTGCATGAGCTGTGGACATGCTCTTGTCCAAACTGTGCCCCTTTTCCTGTGTCTTGGCCACGGGCATCAGTGCTCAAACCCAGGGGCGGGTGCATCATGTCCCTGAGCAACCGTGAGGCCGGCGCGCGTCTTTATTTAGAACATTAATGACACAAATCAAACCTCTGCCCTCCCAGCTCCCAGTAATAGGCACTATCCAAATGGGATAAAAACAGGCAAGTGTGGGAAATAAAGCTGGCTAGCGACTTGAAAATGAACAGCTAATTTTAAAAAGTTTTCATACTCAGCGACATAATTCAAGTAACGACCAAGCGGAAAAGCCATTTTTTTTCAGGTAATGAAACAGTATGAATTTCTTCAAATTCTACAAGACTGTGGCTCGGAACAGGTATTTCCCATCCTGACTGAGAAGTCTGGGGACAGACCTGCACAATTTCATCTCCCAAACCATTCTCACAGCCACGTTTACAGCATAGCAAATGTTTGTTCAGCCAGTTCTGGTAAACTCCACTTCTGCTTGGCCTGGTGATGGCATACTGCTGCTCATGTGCCTGGTGGGCCAAATTTAGGGAGCTGGTGGGACTTTTGCTTGATGAGGAAGCAGCCGTCAGTGCCCTCCCGGGCGCCGATCCTAGCCCAGGCATGGACACCATCAGCAGGGACGTGCTGCTTTGAGCCCCTTCCTCATCAGAAGGTGGGCACGGGGCCCTTGGGCAGCAGAGCTCGCAGCCTGCGGGGGAAAAGCGGCTCTGCCATGGTGCTCAGCCCCAGCACTTTTCCGTTCCATTTTGCCGGCGGAATATCCGGCTTTGGGAGATCTCTCCTCAAATTCGGCAGCGCCGCTCTCCGAAGGCGCCTCATAGCTAAACTGGCTAACAAAAAGCCTCTCGTAGACAAAAAGAGTTCTGCGAGTCAACAACTGGCTAAGCAGTTTAAACCTCTGAGCAAGGCATCCCCCATTTAAACGTTGTAGGCAAATCTAATTTAAGCTTTTAAAAATATTATGGGCAGGTGTTTAAGTGGCGGGCACACTGGGCCACGCTGGGCTGGGAGGGGGCTGGGCGCCGCTTCCCAGGCGGGCAGCATTTTGTTCAGCCAGGCTTTTCTGCAGAAGGGCCACGTGACGGAGGCCAAATAAACAGCATCTGGGGATTTTCAATTACAGACCTTCACCCAGCATGCCTGCACTGTAATCTCTACCAGATGAGGCTCAGGCCTCACTATTTTCAATAATTCACACACTGTGTACACATAACATGACAATAAGGGCATTCATGCAACCGCCTGATTCGCACATCAAAGCTCCCAAATGGCCAGCTGTAAGCATGCTTACTGCTGAATAATTCATTCTTTTCACAGGCTTGAAAAAACGCTCAGCGGGAGTTGGCAAGCTTGTGTTCTTTCCTGTGTGGTATGCTAAACTCAAATTTTGAAAGAGGTACAGCCCCACTAAAAGGAGTCAGAGATACAACTATTTAAATGTGCATTTGCGAGCTTTCGGATGGCTGCTCACAGAAAAAAAAAAAAAAAAA
>WBMY01008399.1:163765-213132 GCA_013397315.1 Donacobius atricapilla
AAAAAAAAAAAAGGAGAAAAAAGCAGCTCTACATTTCCAAGTGGATAGCGGAGATAAGAGGAAATAACCTACATGTCCTCTGAGGCAGGTGGTTAATAGAAATAAAGTGATAAAGCTGTTCTCTGGCTGGTAAAATATTTTTTACACATATTATTCCTGGCTAGAACTCTTGGATATACCAGGCGCATAATAGTCAACAAGTTCAGCAGACTTGAAATTTCCTCATGCTTAGCATAAATTTTCTACTAGATGGCAAAGAGGGTTTTTGTTAAGACTAACACATATGAAAAAGGCAAACACAGAAACACCAGAGCTAATTCTGTAACTCCTATTTACTGTTCTCACCGATATGGGTTGAATACTAATTCCTCCATGATATTTTAACAACTCCAAACTTGCAGCTGTGTCTCTGAACATTTAGCTTGCAACAAGTCAGAGTGTTCCAGATTTTGTAATACTCTGACTTAACACAACAGAACCATCATTTCTTTAGGAGATTAAAAAAAAAAGAGGGAGAAAAAAGAAGGGTCTGCTTCATAATATCAAGTTTTCTTGACTGTCAATCAGTGCCTGAACCAGCAGGATCAACTAGTCATGACCTCTCCTTATAGCAAACACATGCTGCTTACCAGCTGTGGGCTGTGTTTTTTACATCCTTTTCTCTATCATTCAGAATGGCTTCCTCCTAATCACAATAATCCCAAAAGTGCTAAAACATATCAATCGTCCTCTAAGCCCTGCCTACAAAAGGCCAGCCGTCCGACCTTTATGGGCTTGTCCAACAGCAGCTGATACTTCATTCAACTACAAATCCAATTTAGCAGTTACAAGAGGTTTAGCATCACTGGAAAAATATTGGTGTTGATCCTGCACTCTTAAGTCAGCAAATATTCCTTTGCCATATTGTTTAGCTTTTTCTGCCATATTTACACTTCTGCTGGATTTCCCTGAGTGACTTCAACAGCAGCATTTAACCCCTGAACTGGTAATATTTACAGTTGATCAAGCAGTGATTTTTAAAATATGTTTACCACAATTACAGAAACATAAGCCTATTTGAATTCCAACTGTTATAATTCTGAAAAAAAAATCCCCAGCCAACAACCCTAAAAACAAACACAGTCATTTCACTCAAAACCATAGAGGCACACTTTATGTACCAGTTATGCAGGATGTTATTTATTATAGCCCTTTGGGCAAGTTCATGGCAATTCTCTCACTTATGTATTTTTAATTGCCAAGTGAGCCAAGGCAAACAACTCCTTGAACCCCCTACACTTTTTCTTTTATTTGTTTCCACATTTTTTCTGGGGTTTTTTACCTCTTTCTTTTTCCCCTCTTTAAGCAGAAGAATGTGTTGGAGGGCTGGGGCCCAGGACACAGGCAGGTCTCACAGTCTCCAGGGAATGGGATAGGAGCAAAAAAAAAAATTAATCGTGCGTCTTTGATTTGTTGGAGCTTGTTGGTGCTCTGAATCCTTTGGGGGCCAAGGCTCAGAATTTAGGTAAGGACCATGCACAGAAGCGGCCACGCAAGGACAGGACTGGGAGGGGACGAAGAATTCAGGGCTCCTAAAACAGGTTTTAAGGGCTGCCCCAGTGGACTGTATGTACACAAAAGAAACTATAATAAGCCACTTAAATATTATTATACACAAATTAAGCGCTTGCGAGACGCACCCTAACCAGGCTGCCCAAGAGGATGGGGGAAAGGAAAGATCTCAGAAACAAAATAACCAAAATAATCCCTTCAGATGCTAATGAGCGAAGAATTACAATGACTCATTTAAGTTATATCATAATGATACTTCCAAAGAAAAGAACTTTTTGTGTATTGTATTAAAACCAGCAACAATAAAATGATCCCAGATTGAATCAAGACCACAATTTAATTTACACAGCAAAAGGGAAATGACATAATAGTAGCACAGAAAGATATTCTACTCATGTCAAGTCCTAATCTTTGGGTTTTATCCCAGCTTCAGTTTTAGAGACAACAATGAAAAAGACCCGTAGACACATCTGGTTCAAAAGTGTTCACTGACATTAATGCAATGCATTGGATTCTGTTTGGCAGGTCTTCATACTGGGAAATATTCCACATAAGCAATGTTTATTAATTTTCTTCTGATTTTTTAAAAACAGAGGCAGAACATATTTCAAAAAGAGAGGAGCAATCCAGAGAGCTCTCTGAATATTCATTAATTAATATTTTGTCAGTGTCGGTTGTCTCAACAAAAGAAGGTTTTACAATTTAATCTAAGCCCCATTTAATTAAAATTTAAATGCTACAAAAATACATGGCTTTTTTTTTTCCCCTAGTAATAATTTTCTACTTACAATGAACTGTATTTTATTGCAACCAAAAACGCATTTCAAAACAAACAGCAATTTTTAGGCTTCAGAATATACAAAGAAATCCCCACAGGAGAAAGAAAAAAAAAAAAAATCCCCGAACTTTGACCTTTGCCATATCTCTGGATCAGATGTTTAGTAGATTATATAAAAACCTAGATGTCCTTAATCTGACATTGTGGGTTTTTTCCCCCTGCTCTGATAGGAACTGTCAGAAACCTCTCTGGAAAAACCCCGTGTGAATTCCATGTGCAATTCCTGGGTTGTTTTCCAAGGTGGTTGCAGTTTCTCAGGGACAGGAGCAGTTCAAGAAAGGAGGAGACTCTTGCCCAACGCTGCTGACAGAAAGTCTGATTTGGACAGGAATCCTTCAAACACACAGACAATGGGCTGGCTGACCTGTCATGCATGATGGATGAGTTAAGGAGATTAAAACCACTATTTGCATTCGAATAGATAAAAATTAGCAAAATAGAATTTCTCAGTAGGTGGCTTCAGTTCTGTTTGTTCTCATAGGCAAAATGAAGTTCATTTTTAAAGGAATTACGATTGTTTAAGTAACGCTTATTTGCAGAGAAGAAATTCTGGGTATTGGTTTGCTTCTTATTGTTTATTCTTTAAGAAATACACTGTAACTATCACAAAAGCATCCTTTTCTCCCCATGTTTATTATTAGAGCATGACATAACCACAGCATTCTAACCACTTTAAATTCTATGTACACCTTAATGCCTCCATGTTTCTAAGCTGCATATACCCCCCAAAAAAGTGGATTGAGTTCAGGGAGAGACCACCAAAAAGACCAAAAAATTACATTAAATTGTGCACTGATGCTTCAGTGAGGTCCTGAGTACAAGCCTGTGACTCAGGAACTGTAAAAAGCAGCTGCTTGAATCACTGCAGGTTCCTTTTGACCAGATTCATACTGCACACAGTGATGGTACTTAAAAGACTCAGAGATGGCTGCACAAAGTGACCTAATGAAAGGCTGGCCTGACAACAGCATTATATTGTTTATACAATATATCCATGAGAGAAATCCATACGGACAAATGTCAGGCAAGCAAACGGATGTAGGAACTGCAGAAACATCCACGGGCCGTGTGAGAGCAACCAAGATCTGTCTGTCTGTCTGTCAGACCAGAGCTGTGGAGGTCCTGCTCCTTGCAGGAGTGTTTGGGGTTTTTTCTTCTCCTTTCCTTTCTTTTTCAGCCAGATGGGAGAGGGCAGCGCAGCACTCCCAGGGGCCCAGTGCTGATCACCTCAGAGGGTCACACAGCCCCCAGAAATTCCAGCCCTTTTTAAAACACACTGCCAAACAGGTTGCAGAACTCTGCCTGCTGTACCAGTGAACTGCAGCCAGACCAGTGACATATTCCAGCATGTCCTACAACAGCACCAGCAGGAAGCAAAGCTGAGGCATCAAGGAGGCACATTTCTTCCAGAGATGGCATTAACCAACAGGGAAAGCTGTTTTTCTCAACTCAGCATTCGCTGTGATGAGATTTCAAGAGAGCAGACCTCTTGCTCCTACTCAGTGATGGGGTTCTGGCCACATCCAGAGGTTGTCTAAAGCAGGGCAGTGCCAGAGCCTGCAGCCACATAGCTCCGTGCATCCACAGGCAAGCGAACGCCTGGGGAGCTGCCCTCGTTTTCAGCTCTGCACTGGGATTTCATGCAACTCTTCGCAAAGACTGTTTGTTTAGCTTACGACTTAACGTGGTATCTGCGTCCCGTGCAGTTCAGATGCTTTATTTGCACAGCAGGTGCAAAGAGGTATTTAAATTTTCATTTTGTCCAGGGTATTTGGCCTTGGTTTGTGTTAGATGACAGCTTCTGACACCAGATGGGCCAAGTGGAGAAACGTTTGACTGGCATATGAAAGAGCTTGGGATACATCCAACACCAGCCTTGGTTTCCAAGTTATTTCACAGGCACAAAGTAGCATTTTGTGGAGATTTTATAGCTAACAGTGTCATTCTAGCAACAGTACAATAAATATTTTGCACCAATTACGAACCCACAAGACAGACCTACAACATACTTGAGTTACAGGGTAAGTCATTTCTTGCAAACTCAGTCTCAAAACTTGTTTAAAATTGAGACTCCTTTAACTCTTTTTTTTTAGCCTAGAGGAAGTCCTGTCCATAGTTCCTTCCTATTGTATCAGCTGCCCATTCCTGCCTTCCTGCAGAACCCAACTGGGTCACTGATGTTTGAGCTACAGTGGAGGAGAACAATATTGCTGCACAACTGAAGGATTCCCAAGACACCAGGCCAAGGGGAGAAAAAGAAACCTTGATGTTTCTTCAACAACCAGCTCTTGAAGAACAGAAGACATCACTGCTTATTTTGAAGTTCAGCTAAGAGATACAGCAATGAAAAGCTGTCTAATCAAATAATGCACCATAATGCATTTTGTTTAAATTTGGAAGGGTTCCTCATAACCTACTCATTTGTCGGAGAGAAAAATGCCTGCCTGGCTTCTCCCTGCCCCTGTACCCCAGGCTCCAGCATCCCACTGTACATCCCAAGCAGGGTAAATACCATGCTGCTGATTTCATTCTCCCTGAAAACCCCCATTCATGCTTTTCAAAACCTCTAGGCTTATCTTGGAGAATCATAAGAAAATTTTGCTTTGTGTAGCCACCAAATGTTTTAGAACCCTAATATTTGTAACCTTTGTTACTTTTTTTTTTCTAGTGTAAGTGGTTGATTTCGTTGATGGGAGGGCTCTTTAAAGAAAAATCATTTAAGGGGTAGGATGTGCGAGAGAGCTGAAAGAAAATCACAGTTATTTATAATCTTTTTACCGCTTATTTGTTTCTATGCTTTTTTTTTTTGCTTCCTGGCTCATGGCTTTACTTCACATAACATTTATTCAGAAAGTGTACATTTGGAAACCTTTTCTTTGTTTGTTTTAGATAAATGAGTAATGAAGTGCAAACACAGTTTCACACGTAATTCTTAATCCCACTTTCTTTAGGCCTGATGCAGCAGGAGAGAAACTTCACAGGTTGTTTTGTGCCTGAGTACCATGGGCATGCGGCTGAAGAGGAGACTGGGCTTCCAGCTGCAGCTCTGCCGAGTCCCTGTGCCCCCCTCACAGTCTTGCCTGTTACAGAATTAGTCCTCTGCATATCATGCTGAAAAAGATTCATGAAAGATGCCTGCCCTCCACCCACATCCCTGGTCATCCCACGGAGCAGCCCCACACACCAGTGGCTCCTAATCCTGACAGCAACAATGGACATTTCACAAGGAGCAGAAGGACTTTGCTCCTCAGTTCCATCACAGACTCATGGATTCGTTAGGGTTGGAAAAGACCTCTGAGACCACTGAGCCCATTAACCCAGCGCTGCCGTGTTCACCACCAAGCCTTGTCCCCAAGTGCCACATCCACCTGCCTTCTGACCACTTCCAGGAGCTGAGGGCTGGCATTAGGACCATGATGGGGGCACCCATCCCAACACGGCCCTCACTGCTGGCATCACCAGCCCCACTGGCAGCAGCCATGAGCAGGGCAGCTTCATGCAGCAGAGGAGCAACATTTAAATACACACATCTGGAACTGCAGTCAGCATTTATTAATGTAGCTGAGAGATTTCTGCCCCTACCAAGCTCCCGGTTTGCTCATAAGACTTTATCATCTGTTTAGTCTAACCTGCTGATATGGTAATCAGTAATCTCCGGTGCATAAAATTATTTCATTTTTCTTTTAATCATTGGCACTTTATGCATTCTTCTCTCCCCTCTTTCAATGTGCTGTCTCTCCTAGTATCTCCCTCCCTCCTTCTTCATCCCCTGCCCTTCTTCAATGGTAAGGACAAGTAACACCAGTCCTTCCCCTTTTCTAGGTGTTTCCATACATGTTCATCTTGGAAGAGCACTTCCCTTCTGCCTGGCCCACAGTGTGCAGCGTCCACAGCACAGCAAGTTTTAGGGGTGTTACTGTCTACTGGGCAAAGTCCTGATCAGGACTCCTGCATCTGACTTCTACCTTGGCCAGAGGCTGGCTGGATGCATCTCGACACACGGAGAAAAGCTTCAAGTGAGGAAGATGGCCTGAGCTTCAGTACAGCTAACACCAACAAATGAAAAAGGGGTTTACAATGTTAAGTACTCTATATTTGGATTCAACCAAATGCTGCCAAAACACAGACAGTGTACAGATGACTAAACTGTACCTAAACTTCTGCCAACTCCACAGGGCACCAAATTTCTCAGTTTTATAAACTTTGAAGCACTGCGCTGTATTTTAAACTTTGTATGTTTTGGTCGTAAAGGCATTTTCCCTGAGGCAGCTGGCAAATCCATCCCAAACCTGGCCATCCCACCAGTATCAACCTTTTAGGACACACAAGGTTCTTGCTGCTAAAAGACAAAGAAATGGTCACTAGGTCAGCCGAAGGAACTCCATCAGACTAAGCTATAACACATGCACAAAGAGAATAAATTAGTGCTGCAGACACTTACCAAGAGTGCTTGCAAGAGTGACACCCCTTTCATCTTTGTGAGATGCATATGAATATGTCAGGACTCACCACTCCAGACACTAAATTGAGCCACGGACTGATTTTCCATAAGGACTGGTGGACATGGTAGTGTTAGGTTAACAGTTGGACTCAATGACCTTAGGGATCTTTTCCAACCTAAATGATTCCATGAGTCTATGACATAAGAACAAGAAGTAAAAATATACTTACTTACCTTAGAGGCTCACAAATGTTTATATGAAGCTATTAAAAAGCCGAGATTTAAAACAACACATCCATTTAAAGGAAAATGAAAGGTTGTTTCTGGTACAGCTGATGCAGTTTCTGTTGGGGGAAATTTACAGCCACATTATTGCTGTCAAGGAGGGTAGTGAGCCACAAGGATTTCCAGATGCCATGTGTGAAGTTTCTCATTTCCCCTACCATACTAAAGTACATTATCACCCAAACGCAAACAAGCTTTAAAAAGTGTCTGTCACTAAAACATGTGTGGCCCCCTTTCCTGGACTTCAGAGATTTGGGGGTTTTTCTTCTCCTTTCCTTTCTTTTTCAGCCAGATGGGAGAGGGCAGTGCAGCACTCCCAGGGGCCCCGTGCTGATCACGCTGATGTTGACAGCAATACTTTGGGCTGTGCCCAGAGTGAGAGGTACATGCTGCACCCTGTCAGAGAGAAACCTGGCTCTGCCAAACAGCAACATTTCACTTGCTGAGAGTCAGGCAAAGGAGGGGAAGAAATGCTGCCACAACATTTCTCAGAGCAGCTGTGAACGTGAAAACAGATTTAAGAGGAACACAGAAGTGCACTGGGTTTGTGTGGCCAGGTTTTGGCAGCGTGGGGGCTACAGGGGTGGCTGCTGTGAGGAGCTGCCAGCAGGTTCCTCATGGCCGGCAGTGCCAATGACAGCTGGCTGCCAGACGGACACACCTCTGGCCAAGGCCGGGCCGGGCAGAAATGGTGGCAACGCCTCTGTGACAACAGATTTAAGAAGGAAAGAAAGTTATTGCGCTGATGTAATTGCAGTCAGACAGGAGCGGAGTGAGAACATGCGAGAGGAACAGCCCTGCAGGCACCCAGGTCAGTGCAGGAGGGGCAGGAGGTGCTCCAGGCAGCAGGGCTGAGATTCCCCTGCAGCTCCTGGGGCAGCCCGTGGGGAGGCAGCTCAGCCCCTGCAGCCCACATTGGATCAGTCTGGGGAGGACTGTTGGCTGTGAGATGCCCTCACACTGGAGAATTTTCTGGAGAACTGTCTCCTGTGGGAAGGAGCCCATGCTGGAGCAGGGGAAGTGTCGCCCTGATTTTTTTAGCCTTCTCTTCTGTTTCACAGTTTCATGTTTTAAGTTCTTTCTCACGCTTTGGGTGATGTACACAAAGCCAATGTTATTGTAGTTTCAAGGAAAGTTTTCGTTCTTGTTCTTAGAAATATAGACAGCTGATAGACAGTTGTCTTGACCAATGGGATGGGGAGAAGTGTCAACCTTCCCCCCCAATCCCTGGCCTNTCTCAAGCCCTGTCCTCTGTAGAAATACTATATAATGGAGTCAGACCTTTCTAAATAAATCAGTTTTAGTTCATACTTTCCGATCAAAGTGTGAGTGTGTGTTCGTGTGTGTGTGACGAACTACGTCAGGGAAGGACTCTTCTTCCTGCACAGCTGCAGAAGCAACGTGTGGTGAAATTACTACAACTCCCATTCCTCGTCTCCCTGCCCTGCTGGAGGAGGAGGTAGAGCTGGGAAGGAGGGAAGGGTGTAGGGAAGGTGATTTTAAGATCTCATTTTACTTCTCAGTATTCTGCTCTGGTTTCGTTAGCAATAAATTCAAGTAATATCTCTAATTAGAGCCTGTTTTGCCCATGAACGAAATTGGTGAGCAATCCCTCCCAGTCCTTATGTCAAATCATGAACCCTTTTGCTCTATTTTCTCTCTCCTGTCCAGCTGCAGAGATGGGTGATAGACTTTGACGGGTGCCTGGTATCCAGCCAGGGCCAACCCACCACAAGAAGGTAAAAGGAAAAAACATGTTCAGGTTTCTTCTGTACCTATAAACTAAACTTGCCACACCAGCAGGCAGCTGAGGGACCTGTCCCATTGTATGAGCATCAGTGGGCAGCTGGGACAGCTGCCTGCACAGGAGACCACCCTCACACCTACAGAGAAGGGAATCCCATGCCGAAAGGACTTTCAAAGGCTTCTGCAAGACTGAACAGAATGACCTCTCTCAAGGCTGTCTGGGACTGCTGCACGCAAGCGTGAGGCTGTCAAGCGGCAATAGGAGCAAAGAAATGCCTTGCAATTAATCAACTTTCCAACTCTTACCAGCAGAATGGTAGGAGAATTAAAGCTAGAAAATATTACCAGTGAAGATTTTCTCCCACTTGTTTCAAAAAAAAGGAACCACAGAATTTATGCAAAGGTCCAGCACGATGGTGCTGAAAAGAGGATAGAGGAGGAAATATCAGAAGGCTGATATTGTCCATCACTTCCAGAAACATCTCCCATGCCTTCACAGTCCTTTCTAATGGCCCTCCCAAAGAGGGTATTTACAACAGAAGCCTCAGCTATCAAAAGGACACTCTTAGAAACACTAAAGCAAGTCCCTGAAGCCCCACTGATCACGTCAGACGCTTGGCTTGAAGTCGTAACATAGCATTTTCTGAAAGATTAATAGATCTGAGTAACAAAAAGGGTCCCTCAGAAACTCTCACACTCCACATTAATACTTCAGAAAAACTGAATTTCTGCTACAGCAACTGCTGCAGATAGCTGAAGGTTCCTGTGCAGAGTGTGCGTGCTTGATGGAACAGAAACAGCCAACGCAATTATTTCCAGAAACTTAGGACCAGTCAATATGGACAAATCCCTTTTCAAACCTACACAGGGTGAATCATTGCCTTGCTGATCTGCCTGAGACTTCATGGCACTCACTCACAAAAAAAGAAACCCATCCAGAGTGTCTTCTGCACCTGTCAGTGCTTGATACTCTGACCTTGTTAAAAATACAAGTTCATAGATTGAAAACAAAAGTGTTATTACAGTGCTTTTAAAACAGTCATCCGGGCTTCTCCTTCATCTTTCTTTTTTTATTTCCACTAGATTAATGAAAGACTTCAATTGAAATGTAAGCCAATGCATAAAGGATTTTAAAATTCAGTAAATCAGATCTTTCCATCCTAGTATTTATTTTCTATTGTAATATCTGCCATTCCAGCAGGCTTTTGTTTGCATCTTGTCCCATCCTTACCTGAACAAAAGGCTCTTCTTTATTCTCCATATTAAAAAAAAAAAACCTGTGAAGATGACAGACATTTCTGTGTGCATAAGTAAGGTCATTCAAGAGCTGAAGTCACATCGTTCAAGAATGTGAGCTAAATATATTTAGCAGCTATAAAAATTAGACCACAGACTTCTGTGCCTGAATTATTTGCTGCTTCTCCGAGCACTTTAAATACTTCAACTTGTGCACCTGACAAAGTGAATCTTCACAGAAATTAGTCCGTTTTCTTTCTGTATATTCTTAAGCAAGACCCTCAAAAGAAGACATCTGGGTCAACTACTTGGGTTTCTCTCCCATCTGCCCGCCTTCCTTCTTTTCAAGAAGTTTCTAAAGATGTTTCCTAAGGAGCATCACCTCTCCAGGTAATGTTAAGTAAGGGATTTGTAGAAGTGACTGGGGGGAACAGGCAGGCAGACACTTGTGGACCACTTTAGAGCTGTGGGCAAAAGAAAAATCCAAGCAAGGGAGTCTTATTTCACTGTTGCATTCAAATTTGAATCTAAAGCCCAGCTGCTCATGGCATTTGAACATGAATGCAAACAGTGGGCTCAGAGAATTAATCCCAGCCATCTAGATCCTTTATCCCTGTGGTAAGCAGTAAAGATCATAGGAAAAGAACAGGGACCATCGTGGATCAAGAAGTTTTCCTCTTCTAAGCCTGTCATTTCACGGCTGGGCTTGAGCAGCAGAGATAACAGAAACCTGTAATAAAGCTCTTCATGCTGGAGACATTGGTGGGCAAAAATAAAAAATTCAGTCCCACTTCCTACCTCTGTTCTTTTATATAGCTGATGGTTCATACTCAATCCATACATCTTACTAAACTTGGGTTTAAAATTGTTCAGGATTAAGTAGAAATTATTAATATTTTACCATGTCCAAATGTTTATGCGTGAAAAGATTTGAGTTGGTAAAATTGTTGACTTATCAGATTAAATAAATATTTACCTGGCTTTAGGAATTAGTAAATTGCATTAAGTTATATAAACTATTGTAATTTATTCTAAATTGAGAAGCTTTAAACCAGTGCAAATTATATAAATTAGGCAAACTTAATCCCAGTTCTTAAGCCTCCTTAAAGTCAATTACATGCCTTAGTATCTGAAAGGTTAAATTGAAGTTGTCATCGGTGACATCTTAAGGTGTATGTAAAATTAAAATCTTGATTTTAAATGTAGGTTAATTTTCACTGCTGTCATAAAATAAAATACACTTTAAAAAAAGTTCTGTTTTCTTTCATATAAATGTCTTGTCTTTTTCCTAAAATGCGGGAAATAAAACCAGCTAGCATTCAATACTGGGCTCAGTAGATATCATTGGCCTGAAAGTTCAGCATTGCTTTCTACAACATAAAATCCAGTATCTCCAATAGCAGATCACATTAAATTTGACCTAACCTGTGGGCAGTTCTTTGCCCAGAAATAACATCCCTTTGCACAAAATCAGTGTTTTGAAAGATCATAATCTTAATGTGACCTGTGGGAAATACACCACCTCCTCTGTCTGCCTGGGAAGATTACACTTCCAAAGGATGCTCACATCCAACAAGGCAGACACACCCACTGAGCCATGCAGGACTGGTTTCATGCATAAACACCCAAGGTTGTTTTCAGGAACAAAGAAACTACACCACTTCATCTAGGAGCAGCCTCATCTGAATGTAGCTCAGTCTGTAAAAACAGAGAAATGAACCCATTTCACAAGGAAAAGGATCCATTCCCAGAAGACTTTCTTCAGTCAAGATTTTCCCATTTTTCGTGTATCAACCCACTCAACCTGCAACACAAACGCAGGTATCAATTCCAAAAAAAAAAAAACCAAACCAAAAAAAACCATACCAGCATGCTGAAGGCATCTGGGAGAGCAGTAAATTACTAGCAGATTGGAAAGATTGATTTGTGAAGAAGTTACAAGAAGTGGAGACATTGCAATCAGCATGTACATGGTGTAAAGGCTGAGTTTCCCAGCAATCCCTGAATGCCCTCAATTCCCACCAGAAGACTGAAATCAGTGGGAGCTCAGGACATTCAACAATTCATAAAAATTAAAGCAGGGCAACGACTGGTTTTATTGTTTGTTCTTGGCAGTACCCACCAAGAGCGCGACGCTGAAGGAATGCATGATCGATGTTGTGACAACTTTGCAATTTGGAAAGATTTAAGCAAAAGGGATAGGGCAGTGAAAAGGGGTGTAGCAGTGAATGAAGTGATCAAAGCTGATGGTGGCTGGCATTCTTTATAAATACAGCAACCCCTGCATTTCGGGTAGACTATTCCCAGAGCAGCTCAGCCAACGCGTTATTGACATCCTCATTCCCTACAAGTCCCCACAGCCTCTCCTCATCCCCTACAAGCCTCTCCTGTGCTTCAGGGGGCCGTAATCCAGAGGGCCATGGGATGTGGGGAGGTTTGCGGGGCAGCTCTGGCAGGGCACTGCTCTCATGTACCCACTGCAGCTGGAATGAAAGGGGCTGATAAATGGGTTGGGAGAGCTGCACAGGGGGCCAGGGGCTGCCTCGTGGGCACAGGCCAAAGTGCTGCAGTCTGCAGGGACAGGGAAGACGTCCGAGTTGCATAAAAGCAGAAGAAGAATTGATTTTTAAGTTTTTTGGTTTTTTTTTATTTTGTGAGAACATACAGAGGAATGATCTTAACAAAACAAAGCTGAAGTTTTAAGCAAGCAAATACCTTGGGATTTAAAGCAAGCTCCAAAGAATGTCCCATGTTAAGGTACTGAAAACAAAACTGGCAATGCACTAGAAAATATAGTGAGAGGAGGAACCTCTGACCAATTCCTTCCCTCCCACCCCCAGATGAATGTTTGATATTTTCTGTCTGTATGACCTAAAACCCTCTACCTGTAAGCACAGCCCCAGGTGACAGGTACACTATGAGCTGAGTGACAAGCATGAAAGTCAAACAGCCCCAGACCAGTCCAAACAGAACCCCCTATGACATCAGTACTGTTCTTTGCTTCAGCTCATGTGGTTTCGTTTTGGGTAGTCCTGTCATGAGCCAGGAGTTCGACTCCACGATCCTTATGGGTCCCTTTCAACTCAAAATATTCCCTGATTCTGGGTCTCTTTTCAGTTACATTCCTCTAAACCCGAGCCACGCCCAGCAGATCCTCCTTGCTCATCTTTATGGTTTTCTTACACAAAACAGAGAGTTAGAAAAGCAGGTGATAAATCACTGGATGATTACTCTTCAAGAGGAGCTGTGGCTAGCTAATATTGTTTTGACATCACTTTTCTTGTTTATCTCACTTTTTCTAACAAATTACACTTTTTATTTGAGCACAGGCTTTGCATTTCTTGGGACACCTGGAACATGTAAAATAATTCCACAAATTATCTCCTTTTCTGGGAGGGAAAAATAAAATAAAATAAAATCTTTCTGTAAACGTGAGGAGCTGCACTACCTTTAACTTCCTTCTAACACTTAACACCAGGATTAAAATTGTACCATATCAACACAGAGATGCTGAAATACCACAAGCAGCCCTTCCATCTACTTTGCTTTACACACTAAACCACGATTCAAGCAGAGTCCATTAAGGCATCTAAATGTGACTTACCACATGTGTTAATTGGGTGGGGGGAAAAAAAAAGGAAACACAACCCTTGAATGTGGACATTTATGTATTCTCATTATTCAGACCGTCCTGATGCCACAATCTCCCACTTCTATAGTTTATAAATGTTTGATTTAAAATATAGCCATTTTATCATTTGTACCACATTTACCTCATCTTACCACTGTTCTGACTGGATGAGAAGCTAATGTAGCCTACACTGTCTGGTCAATTATTGCATGGACACCAGGGACCAATTAATGCCATCCATAAAAGCCTGAATCATTCTGTCAATTAACTAGAACTAACTATGTCATCAGATATATTACTGGTGAGCAAGTCCATTTGGTTGCAATATGTCTTGAAGGAGAGCAGTATCAAATGAATCACAATTGACTTGGACAACTGCTAGCATAATTTCAGAAGATGAAAAGACAAATGTGGTAGTTATTAGTGGTCCCCTGAGGAATTACGGCCAAGCAATTGTAATGTGCTAAGACTGTACTAGCAGGTGCCCACAGCACAAACCAGGCAGAGGGTTAAATCAATATTTTCAATTTCTTGGGATCAATTCAGTGTTTGAACAAGATGGAAACTTGTTAGCAATTGGCAGAATGTGTAAATGAAAAGCCAAACTTCTTATTATTTGTTAAAAAGGAATCAGTGCTCCGCATCATGCCCTTGGCACAAGGTAATGCTTTCATGATCCAGTTGCTTGGGCATTCACTAAAAATCTAGCAGTTCTTAAATTTTAATAGAGTGCAAAAGGTTACTTTAATAAATGCGGAACATTCAGGATCTTTAAAAATGATTGAAATGTCAATAGGAAAGTTTTTGAGCTGTGACAACAGCATAGTTATTAACGATTAGTGCAAGAAGCAGAAGAAACCTTGATTGCTTCAGAAAAGTCTCACCAGGAATGCAGCTTGACATCCTTGGTACAACTTCACATTTATTCTGTTTCACACAGGAGAACATTTGGATCGTCAAGTGATCCTTTACCAATTAAACAAAAAAGAAAAAGCCACCTTACACAAATTGATTTCATTTATCACTGCTGGGTTTAAGGATGCCTGTGGCAGGACCTAAAGCACTAGCATTGTATCCTTCCCTTTTAACACAAAGGTGTAAAAATGAATTGTTACATATTAGTATTGGTTTGCAAAAAGGTGCCTCCAGCCACCCTGACAATCAAGGTTTGGAAAATATACCTTATTTTGAGTGAGGGAGGCATACCCTTAAAATGACACCTCAGACAGGGCAGACTAAAATCTCTGGGATCTGGAAGGAGAAAACTGGCAAGTGATGCTATTGTACCTGGGGAAAAAACACGTGATCTCAGGGAAAGCTATTTCCATGGTGCTCACCCAATGCTTTAAGTCCATTATTTCAACCAGACCAAAAAACATGAACCATTTTTCATGCTACAAAACGACAGCAATATTTATTAGGAAAACAAAAAGAAAGCCCTGATGGTTAATTAGAAAGAAGAAACTCAGCAAACAGTTCTGAAAAATGCCTGAAGAAGGCACCTATGCTTCAAACGCGAATACATGTCACTCTGTGTTGGGCTGGTAGAGGAATTCTTTGAATTGTCTTCAGTGTTTGGACTTAAGCTCATGGGCAGAGACAAATGAAGAGGTAGGTGAAGCTCCTCTTTCACAATTGCTTGGCACAGAGGCATTCTTTTTAATATACTTTGTTCTTTAATTATGAAGATAACAATATTTACAACATTGGAAAAATGGTTCATTTGTCTGAAGCATTTTCATCCAAAGAACCTCAAAGCACTCTAAACACAGAGCAGGGAAATGACCCCTTGCCCAGCTATGGTCAGCCTGTGAATTCAGGGACAGAAAGTTACTACCAGCAGCTCTCTAGCTGCTGTTTTCAAATAACAGTAGCAGCCTTCACTGATACAAGCCAAAATAAAGAGCACTTCAAGAAACCGCAAACCCTCTTAAATCTTTACATTAGTGGCTGCAGATGAAGTAGGAGATATTTCTCATTTCTCAGCCTTTTCACAGGAAAAGAATGGTGCCGAGTCAAATGAAATAATGAAAAAAATAAAGTAAAATCAAAATGGATTTCCCTGTTTCAAGGTTGGCCCAGATAATCTATTGTCAGTGTCTAACTCACTGCAGCTTCGCCTGATTTGTGCAATACATTTGTCAAGAAGACCTTTCACTTGAAATGCATTTAGCACAACATGGGGGACATGCTGCACACCACAGGACAGCAGGTCCAGAGCAGGCAGGCAGACACACCGTCAGTGTAGGACCATAAAACAGAGGGAACACAAAACATCGCCCTGCTTCCTACTGAATTGGCCCACATTAATAATAATAATAATTAAAAAAAAAAAAAAAGAGAGAGAGAGAGAGAGAGAGAGAGAGAGAGAAAGAGAACTCATTAGAGTAATGAAACTGTTTTGTTTTTTTTTTTTTTAAAGAATAACCCAGGGAAGATAAACCCTTTCATCCAAGACACACAGCCAATAGATTTGCCCTTGCCCAGCCCCTCTACCTATGCACTGTGTGTCAGTAACAAGACGTTTTTGGCTCCCTGCACACACATCGGGTGAAACCATTCCCAGGCTTTCTGGAGGATACAGAACTGGGGAGCAGAAGAACCTGTGCCTTTAAGAAGCACGGAGAACCAGCACAATCATTTGAAACCAAGGTTCAGCAAATAGGAGACAATGAAATATGGAGCAACTTGAAACCAGCCCAGGAGCTGCCCAAGAGAAACCTCCAGCTTGTCTGGCTCTCAGACACACCCGTGCAGCTCTTCTGGAAAGCTGGGCCCTGTTTGCAAGACAAGGAGCTAATTGATTCCGTCGTCTTCTGCGTGTGCATGTATAAACTGAAGCGCACAGAGGACAGAGGGACACGCAGGCCAGCTGACCGCGCTGCCAGACCCTGCTGTCTGACAGCAAGCACAAAGCGAAGTGCACAGAGGACAGAGGGACACACGGCCCAGCTGACCCTGCCGACAGACCCTGCTGTCCGACGGCGCGCTGGGCGCGGAACAAGCGCCGCCATTGTTCGTGCCAGACGCCACGGGACCCGCGATGCATAATTCCAGTGCCTGCGTGTCCAACTGCAGGGTATAGTGGCAGCAGGATAGAAAACTGGCTTCAAGTATTGTTAACATTTCTCTCTGCCATCCGCGGGGCTGCTGACACACTGCAGAAGCAAGCCTGGTTCATCCTCCACCACCAGCTCGCGTACCTGCTGGAACGTCTCCTTTCACTGCACACTAAAACAGATTTTTCCTCTTCATGAAGTGGCTTGTTCTTTTCCTTTGTTCTTTTCTTTTTTTCCCCATCTAGGTATTATCTTCATTAACTTCCTCTGTAGCAGCCCCTGAGTTGTGGTTTCCACAGAAGCAGAGTAAACAAAGTCGATCTTTGCAGACCGAAACTGATACGCCACTCAGTGCATCCATTTGATTTCTTTTACAGCCTGATTTATCTCAGAGCCTTTCTGGTTCTGACCCAGTAAATCTCACCAGGCTGGAGGGAGCTCTCATGCCAGGTCTATATGAAATTTCCTGGTGAGTCATTCTGGAGGAGCCCAAGGAGAACACCTCTGCAGGGCTCAGCCCGAGGTAGCAGATGCAGGGGCTTTCCCGTTCCATCTCTTACGAACCGTGTGCTTAAAAGCAAAATGGCATGGCATGCACTTCAGGCAGAGCAAGAAACGTGCTATCTTTGTATCCACGTGGCAATCTTTCTGCTAAGCAAAGACATCAATCAATTCCACTAATGATAAAAGGGAGAAATTTTATGCCAGAGCCCATTCTGCAAACATGGAATTCAAACACTGCTCTTGGATCTCAAACACAACAGAACTCACTGTTAATTAAGAATAAACTATATAAAGCTATATACTAAATAAGCCTAAAAACACAAGGCTCATGATATCTTTGAAATTTTTTTTTTCTCCATAAATATGAAAAAATATTTAGCATATATTTATTTTGTGTATGAAAAACCATATTTAAAATTCTGGCAATCTAAGGAAAAACATACAGCAGGAAAATAATTCCAAGCCACTTTATGCACAGTCATTGAGCTTCTCATACAGGTTTTTCTGCTTCAAATATGGAGCAATTTCACCAAACACTGTAACAAAGTCATATTGATGTAAAACTGCAGTTTGTCTGTATTTATCTATCAGTATTTATCAGATCTCACAGTATTATCAGATTTCACAGATTTTGGACACACAATTTATAATCACCATTAATACAATTTAGTAGGGAACCAGCAGTTCTCTGGCAGATAAACAGGAGCTATGGTTTTGGTCAAACTAGAATTGAATTTTCAGGTCTTGGCTGGATAAACTGAGAAAATACAAAAGACAGTAACAAACTACTAGCCCATGAATGTCACGCCCAACAAGAAACAATATCTGGCCAGAAGACCCCATGGATTTCATGACAGGGTTTTGTCTCTCAGTTATCCCTGCCCCAGAAATGAGTGACTTCTCCTCAGGTCTCTAGCAATGTCACAATCCGATTCACCGATGTTCTTGCATACAGTTAAAATCAGACAAATTCTGGAATAAAGGCAGGGTTCGAGGATCACATCACGGGCAGAAATATTTACATGTTGCACCTGATTTCACATTGGTTTGAGTTCATTGAATTCGAAGGACTTAGTGACAGTTTGATCACAAAATAGGGAACCTGTGTGTTTCCTTCTCTTGCCTCCTTGCTCAAGCCCCGTGTCCTACAGTAACAAAAGGCTCCTCTCATTACAACAACCAGCAAATAGGTCTCCACATTCAGACCCAAAAGAACATCTGCAAAGAAAATAAAGGCAAGATTCTCAAGCTTGCTGCTACACATAACCTATTATTTCTCATGTTTACTATTATTATTATTACTATTGTTTTCATTGTGCTACCAATATATTTCTGCCACCTAAAGAAATACACTCAAGTAAAAATATTTAAATATTTTATTTCTAACCTTACTTGTTTGAAAAGCAGATTCCCAACTCTGTACGCTCTTCTTCAACTAGAATTTCCCTCCCATAATGCTGTAAAGTGGAATCTGGCATTTTACCATGATCTCTTAATTTTGGTTGGATGTGGTGCTGCTGTTAGCTAAAACGAAGCACCTCAGTAATCCTGATCATCCCTCAGAAAAGACACCAGAACCATGAAAACCACTGCAGCTACACAACAATGAAAAAACTAAACACAACCATCTTGTGATCAATTTTATCTCTTACATTTAATTAGAATAGTCATGAAAATGTATCTGATTTTTAACAATTAAAATCTAGCAAGCAAGGTCAAAGTGGAACCTACTGTGTCCAAAATGCTGTAGCTTTGAAATCAGTTGAGAAGTTATTCATGCTCCTGATCCCTGTATACTTTAGTTCATGCACTCAGTATACAAGTGCTGGTTAATTCTTATTTTATTCACAAGACAGTGCCAGATTTAAACAAATGAGTTGCAAATTATTTTGATGAGGACGTTGAATTGCTGCATCGTGCTCATGATGTACTGCAAGATGCTTGTGTATAGCCTGAGTGACTTAGGCTTAGCATAATAAATATTATATTCTAATGTTAGATGGGAGTACATCAATGAAACCTGTTCTATCGAAGGCAAGGAAATCATCTGCCTGGGTTATTTATGGAAATATGAGTCCAACCACTTTTGCACTCATGCAGATTTTATGCTTATGCGGAAGAGGTGACTTCCATAATCCATAATTATAGCTGCAATACCATTCCCTGAACAACACGGCTTTTCAAATTTAATTATAAACCCCGAACCTACTTAGCTAATCGGATCAATTGCAAGTCACAGCAAAGCACATTCTAATTTTCAAGACAGATGAAATTTTGCCACCTCTCAGCTGCTGTGAGAGCCAATGTCAGGTGAAAAGTAGAAGAAAACAGACAAGCATGTTTTCCAAGAACCATTACAGCAAATTTTATGATTGTGTTTGCAGACATGTTCCCTGCAGATCTTTGATTTGCTAAGGCTGCTTTTATCTTGCTGAGCCTCTGCTGAGCAGCAACCACCATTTCCAGGAGGCAACAATGCCTTTTTTGACAGCTCCCATTATCCTTTCTTGCCCCACAAATGCAACAGGCCAGCCCTCAAAAGCCTCTTCATGAATTTATGGGGATGAAACGGAACTTCCACATAGAGAAACATAGGTTTATCCCAAAATAGCCCCTGAAAGGCCCTGCTCCAGCCACAATTGCTGCACTTACTCTGACAGACCTGCAGCAGAGACTGAAGTCAAGTCTTTCCCCAGGGACTTGCCCCAGCACCCTGACTTTGCCCCCATCCTCCTCGTGGTGCTGAGCTGAGGCTGTGCTGCCAGCCCAGCTCTGTGGGATCTCTCTGCTGGCTTCACGTGTTGTGACTCTGGATCATCAAACCCTTCTGGCTTCCCTTAATTCTTCTGTCATAAAAACCCACTCTCTTTTCTGCAGTGCTGAGTTCTTTCAGACGAGCACCATCTCCTCCCTGTGACGTGCAGTGATCAGTATAATGAAAAACAGAGCTTGGAGTACTGCAAGACAGTCACATCTTCAGTGCTTCAGCTTCCTAAGGAGCCACCAGAACGTGGGATTTACAGCACCTCTCTTCAGAGGCCTGAGGTAATTCTGCTTTGGTTGCACACTATCATTCATGTGAATGGTCTTGAGGGTATTCCAAGCAAAAAAGGCAAAACTGAACCCGAAACAACTGGTTTGGAAAGGCTCAAATCAATACTGCAGTCAGCCTACTGTAAATAGAAGGCATAAATTAGTATATACAATAATCACCAGTTTGTTCTACAGTTGTGTTTCCTTTTGCTGTAAACATAATCACAAAAGCTCCTGATGACACAGCAGATGCAAACTGAACTGCTCGAATCACAGCCGCAGCACATTGTCAGGCTGACCCTTAGAAGGAACTAAGTATCATATTATAATTGCATAGCTATAATATTATTTATTATTTGCAACATTTGCAATTACTTTGAAGTGTCAGTTCCACGGTACTGGCTGTTTAAAAACACAGTTTCTCAAAGAGCTTGCTTAGCACAGAAAATCAGAGACTACAGCTAGGTGTAATGGGCTGGTGAAAGGCACAGCAGAGAGGTAAGAGAAACCCAGCAGCTGTGCCACATAAAGTAACCAGTATTTCCCTCTTTTCAAATGAATTTTGGCACACATAGGGGCAGGCAAATCAAAGCAATTCAAACACTGCCAGAGCCCTATTGACATCTATACAGTGTGCCGCTTCTCTGTGGAAAAACTGAATTTCCTCTAAAACACTCCACAGCCTCCAAGGACAGGGAACGTGCCCCGCCGCCACCCTCCCTCATCTCTAACAAACAGGGGATGTACGGGCTGGGAGAAAGGAACTGAGAAAGGAGAGGATCCTGAGGGAAGACAAACAGGTGGATGATGATAAACAGAACATCAAGGAGACCCCTGTTGTACAAGAGCACTGAAGAGCAAAGTGGTCCCAGACACAGACGAGGTGCCAGGCCTGAGCAAAGCCCAGCCAGGGCAGCATCTCACCCCTTACCTAGGGAGGGTAAATGCAGGGACAGCTCAACAAAGTTCTCCTGAATTCAAGTAAGTTGCAGCTCAACCGCATACCGAGTCAGAAGCCACTGGACATAAGAGGGAATTTTTGCTTTCTGACCCAGTGTAAACATACAGCTTCCACTGTATCTTTCAAAGGGATTCACAGCTGCACTAGAGCTTGTCCCCAGAACTAGTGCCTTTTGTTTGCTTTGAGCCTCTCACCTAAACCTTAAACTTGCTGCAGAAGAAGCAGCGAGCGGCTGCTCCTCATTCACCTTCTCTGTGCAGCTCAGTTCTGCAGATTTCAGCCCTGTCTCCCGTGAGTCACCACTCCTGGACCAAAGAGGTGCAGTCCACTGAGTCACTGCTTGTGCTGAAGCTGTTCTCAGGAAAATTCTTTGATCCTCCTTGTTACACTCTTTGAATCTTATCCAGGTCTGCTGCTCTCCTTTTTGAGTGAAGGAAATGTAGTGCAAATGCCGGGCTGCCCTGGCTTCCACACACAGCCCACCCTAACTCCTGCAGCACCAAGGAAAAGCCAGGGCTTCCACACACAGCCCACCCTCACTCCTGCAGCACCAGGGAAAAGCCAAGCTTCCTAAAAAAAAATTCTGCAGTGCTGCCATGAATATTCTAATTTCTATCACCTCATTAAATTTAAGGCTAAAAAAAAAAAAAAAATTCAAATAATCGCGTGTCACTTTTATTTCTTCACTCTTTTTTTGTTTGTTTACTTGCAAGTATGGGAACATTAGCATGGACTGGAGTGTTCCAGGTTTTGAAATGTGAAGTCCTCTCACAATATCTTTTGAAGTTTTATGGACTGCCAGACAAGCACAGACCACATGCTGAGTAACACTGTTGTTCAGCGCTCCAACAAACAGCCAAACAGGAGCTGAGGGGACAAAACAAGTTTGACTCAAAGTGCCCTCCTCAGTACGAGTAACTGCTCAGGAATTCTCAGCATATATCCGAAACCACTTGCACACAATCCGATGCTCATTTCCCATGCCACAGCTCACACGCGTGTGCCCAAGAGGGGGTTCAGTGTTTTAGACCTTGCAGAGGATGGGAGGCAAACCCAAGAACCACGGGGTTTGTGGCTGAACTGGCTCTGACCCCCCAGACACAGCATGAAGGATATGGCCAAACCCCTGAGAGACATCGTGCCTGCACTTTTAGGGCAAATACTAACAAACATCAGTTATTTTCTCACAGTAGCTGACCTATGCGCAGTATTTTATGACTCATGGAAAACTTGGAACAGCTGTAAGAACAGTCACTAGATTTAAGCAAGACCGGAGTGGGTCAGCAATTGTACTGAAACAAAAAGCTACAAACCTGAGTGATAAATTGCATGACATGCCCATAATGGAAGGCTTGAGGCTGCTGTTGCAAAGGATCACCCATGAAGACAGAACCACTAGAGAACAGACAAAGCCAATATATTCCTATGGATTTAACCATTTTACTGCTTCTAACTAGTCCTGCCTAACTTTCTGTATCATAAACTGCAACAATTTCAGTTGAATTTTCTTTATGATTGAAAGAACGAACATTTCACATTTGCTTGAATTTATAACTAACTGACATCACAATTTCAGCAATTGATAAATTTCCACACTGGTCAGCAAACTATGACCCGCAGAGAAAATGTTATGCTGACCTCACTACATCAGCAGTGCTAAAAGTAAGAAGACACAGAGTTATCAGTACGTTAGCAAAGGTTTTTAGAAGGATTCTACTAGTTGAAAAGCTAGTATCATACTCATAAGTAAATGCTAAGGTTATTGAAAATACTAAGGAATTGAGTCTCTATATTGTGGACAAATACATAGGATAACAGTTCCTTGGGAGAAAGGCTGCAGAGGATAAATAAGATACAATCTACATATCTAGAGTTTATAAATAATAATTTTATATTATTTAGACTGTTAGTAGATCTAAGGAAGTTGCAAAAAAGGAATTTGTACTGAGAGAAATCCGGGTGAAAGAAAACAATCCAAACAAAATCCCCAAACTCTACAATGGAGAACATGGTAAGACTTCTAGCATTTGATTTCACATAGCCCCTTGAAAACTTAAGAACTCCTATTCTGCCTCAGTCAGCAGCTCCTCATGTTTAATAACCTGTTTCTGTTAGTTGTGAGCCAGTTTTACTGCGGGGAGAGGGAAGGAGATCTCAAGGCTTCCCAGCCCAGGAAGCCACTGCAGGCACTTGGATTCCGAGTGCACACCAACACTCACCCAGCCATAAATAAGGGTAATACTTCCAATCAGTGAGAACACAGATGCACCCAGTAACAAAGCAGCCATCCCAAATGGCAAACAATTAAGCAGAACTGTCTTTGGGGACTGGGGAACAGAGCCATGCTCAGCAGCCCCTGGATGGGTGTGGAAGAGGGCAGGAAGGGAGCTGTGTCCCACTGGCTCCCAGCGAGCCAAGCCCCGGCAATGCAGGGAGAGGGAGCACCCAGCTACACCCCAGCAGTGCTCGGAGTCTCATGGCACCCCTGTCACCAGCCCCCACTGCAGGGCTGAGCACCCCACTGCCCTTTCAGAAAGGTTTATACCCATTTAATTACAGGCACATGCCAGGGGAGAGCTCAGCGCTGAGTTTTCCCCTTTCTTGCCTTTTATATATTTTGCAATGCTTAATGTTCCACAATTGATTAGATGCAATTTGTCCCAGCTGTAGCAACAAGGTTCTGCAGGTCCACTTTGGGTGAAGAGGCAGTGAAATTAGAAATGCTCAGACCACCAGTGCAATTCAGCGAATACGTCTGCCAAGAAGGAGCCAAAGAATTAATGCACTGGAGACTAACCTTTCAGGAACAGGGCAGGTTTACTCTGAGCATTAATTCTGAAAGTAATGAGGCTGTGGTTTTTGGTTCAGTCTTTAATAGTCTTCATCATAAAAGCACTACAGTTAATATCCCATAATCAGTGCTTTCTGATCAGGAGAGTCCAATAAGCAATTTTCCATCACATACTGGAACTCAGCTACTGCTGCAATCTGAACAAAACAAACAAAACAATGCCCCAGTCTACATCTAACAACAGGAAACACAGATAAAGCAAGTTACATATTTCGGCTGTGGAGCCATTTGAGGGCCTAGCCACATCTTCCATTAAAATCAGCAGCCAAAATCTCCAGTTCTGCTTGGGAGTCTTCCTCATGTAGAGTTTTCTTAGTGTGTACACACATTATCTTTTATTGTTGCTTAGCAGTGACTCCCTCACTACCTCTCTTGGTTCAGAAAAGTAAAAGTATTCCAATTTAACGCAAATTAGTTTTTTATCTGTTTTCCTGGAAAAACTGTTGGAAAAAAACAGTTTGAATTAAAATCAGTCCAGCAGGAAAGTTCAATTTTATATCCTCTCCTTAAAATAAGTGTATATGTTTATTATTAATTTCTAAATCAGACCATGTGCTCTTTCCTACAGTAATTGCTAACTGAAGTCAATAGCAGTACTGTCATCCATTTTAATGGGCTGGGATCACGCCACAAGACACAAAATAAAGACACTTCTTGTTTCAAAATGCTCAGGATCAAAACAAGAAAAACACAAGAGACACACTGGGAAACCCAAAGGGATGAATTACTAGGAATTTAATTTCTCATTTATTGCTAATATTATTGTTGACTCGCTTGTTAATGTAATGTAGCACTTACATTAAGGGATCTGTGTCAGAGTGACCCACTAATGATGATTTGTATCTGCTGCCAGGGTAGGCAGACATAGAAGAGACTATTTCGGTGGTGTTCAGGGGCTATTTCCCTGTCATTTAGGGGATTTAAGGCTCTTAAGCAGTTACAGGCTTGTTTATTTTTTAATAATTAGAGCTGGCTGAATTGTAAGTCAAAGAAGACAGGCAGGATAAGGGGCCTCTGCTCTCTATAGGGCAATTGCTGCACAAAAGAGGAGGCAGGAGGTACAGGGCTGGTTTTCCTCCCCTCCTCACCAGCTGGGCAGGCTGGAGGAGCCTCCCAAGTTCCCCGAACAATGCCCCAGCCAGCACGGCTACGTCCCTCTGCAGGTACAGCAGCCCCTCATCACCACAGCACAATGACAACCAGGATTTCCTGAGCCACATCTCTCTCACAGAGTGTGGGACTGGTATTTATTCCTCACACAGGAGCCACCAGAGCTCCCTGCTACACGCTTCCTGCTCTGCTGCGCCAGGCATGGTCACCAGCGATGTTCTTGGCCTTGCGCTCACAGAGCTGCTGTGACAGTCAGCTGGAACAGGACTGCCACAGGAGCACACCCCGGAGCAAGGAGCTCCCTGCTGGCAGATCTCATGCTTTTTGTGCCGTGCTGACACATTCTCCCAGCTTCCAGGTTAGCTTGGCCAGCCACTGGGAAGCTCCGGCAGTGGGTCAAGGGTGACTGGGGAAGGGACCATGGAGGGAGAGGGAGAAACCTCAACTGTGCATGACTGAACTAGACTCAAAATGGGATCTAATGAGGCCACAAATACTGGCAAAAAGTGAATTTCAAAAAAGCCCTACAGCAGCTCTATCTTGCCTGAAGCACAAGCATCAGGTGGTGGCAAATGCCCTCTTTTGCCAGAACAACCTGCATTCCCTGTGGAGGGCTCACCAGCACAGCTGTCCCAAACCTCTCCGGGTGTGCATGGACTGAGAGAGAGGATACACCTCCAGCCAGGCTGCTCAACACCTCTTCCACCACGTTTATTCTTTGTTAGGGGTCAGTGATCCTGACTGCACAACAAAGAGCACAGGGGAAATACACATTTAGAAACGTCAGTTCGTAAGATGAGGCAAAACCAGCTGCTTATCATGGCAGGCATGGCTGGATGCACAGAGAAGGCAGCCCTAATTCCAGTTTGGATTGGTTTTGTCTGCTTGCTTTTCCAAACAGTTTCCACCTAGGAAACTGGTATCACTTCCCGATGGCATCAGTAACCCTTTACTACACCAAGCATTCATGGACACCAGCCTCCAAGCAGAGCAGGCTGATCAAAATAGCCACAACTAAAAATATTTGAGTGGCAAACAAACAACTGCTGCTTTCAATCAATGGTGATGTTTCTATCTATGCAAGTGGGTGTAAAATTCTTCTGTTATTAAGGCAAAGCAGTAGAGGAACCAAGCCTGTGGCTCAGTCATGTTATCCTGTCTCCCATCCTTGGCCTCTGCTACATCTGTGAGAGCCAAGCCCAGCAACACATCAATAACTCTCTACCCCTCACATCTGGGTGTTTGTTTGTTTCCCAGTCAGGATCATACAGAAGCCCTCACGCATCTACAGCAAACACTGGAAGGAGAACAGGGCAAGAGATATTATCCAGGCCCTTGCAGGGCAGATGCAAACCCACAGCATTTCTTGCTGTTCTGCCCTTAGCTGGGCTGGGGTTTTATCCACTCCATCTCCGACTATTTAGACTGCAGGGCCAGGGACCACCTACTGTGTGCATGTTTCTACAGTCTCCGGAACAAGACTTCCATTTTTGCTGGTTCTCCCTAGGCTAGACCATAATAAATATGATTACTTTAACAATAACACACATTAATAATCGTTAATGCATTGCTTGAATTTTCCTTTGAAATGCAATCTGTGCTCTCCTCCCTCTCAGCAGTTTAATCGCTGGCTGAACTTTCTCAGTTAACTGAAACTGCCATAGGTAAGATTTTTTTTTTCCCACTATCAGCACTTTCAATCTTTGTGTAATTTAAAGCAAATACATCTTTCTTTGTGAATGCAAATAAACCCAACTGTTGGGGGTTTTCTTTGTGGCTTTTGTTTTTGTTTTGGGGTTTGGTTTTTTTTTTTTTACTTTTCTGAACTTCTAAGTTATTTTCTAACAGCAACCTGGCCTGGCAGCAGTGAAGCAGACATGACATAATGCTGGCTGTTAATGGCTTCCTAACCCTGGCTGTCAGCTCTCCCAGTCAGTGAGTGCTCTTGGAGCCTCTGGTGCCTCCTAAACTCACTGCGCCCCTGTGCTGGGCCCAAGTCCCAGCTCTGTATAAGAATAAAAGAATAGTTTAGACTGGAGGGGACCTTTAAAGCCCATCTAGTCCAACTCCTCTGCAGTAAGGGATGTCTTAAACTAGATTAGATTGCTCAGAGCCCTGTCCAACCTGGCCTTAAATGTTTGTAGGGATGGGGCATCTAGAGCCTCTCTAGGCAATCTGTCCCAGAGTTTTACCACCTCATTGTAAAGGACTTTAGAGTTAACCTCAATCGACCCTTCTTCAGTTTAAAGGCACTACCCCTTTTCCAACCAGCTCCTTTTAAAGCCTGTGTGTTCCTGGGCTCAGGAATGGGGCTCTACCTGGTTTCAGAGCTCCAGGCTGGCTGCTCTTTCATTGGCATCTTCGAGTTCCTGGGGCTGTGGGAGGCCACACCGCTCTCAGCTTTCCAGCACGTGGCTGCGGGAGCAGATCCGTGCCGGGGGCACGGGGGAACAGCTGCCTGCTCAGCGTGATCACATTTGGGGCAGCCAGAAAAATCTGCCTTGTTCCCAGCCTGCCTGCCGTGCTGGGGAGAGGAGGAGAATCAACCAAAGCCTCCTTGGCCCTGGAAATAGCCCCGCTCCCGGCGCTGCTGCCCGTGCCCCTCCGTGCCGCCAGCCCGCTCTACGCCAGCAGGGAAAAATGGTCAGTCCCCTCCAGAAGGGAAAAAAATCCAGCATTTGAGCTGGCTGTCCGGGCTTTAAAGAATGATCTTCCTCACATGAAGAACTCCCCTCACCCTACTTCACATCATCATGATTGTTTCTCAGAAGGGATGGGAGAGGGAGCAGCGGCCCCGCAGCAGAGCGGAGCCCCACTGCGCCAAGCACAGAGCACAGCGATGATCCTTTCCCCAAAGAGCTTACAACTAAGCATAACACCCAAAAGATCTCATTATTGACAGATTAATGGCAATCTGTCAGGGCAATCGCTCCTATTAGGAGTTTCTTGAGCAGAAAAGTATTACAGGGGCCCTTATAATTAGCTACAGATACCTAAACTGATCCAAAAATTGAACAGTTAAAACTAAGGACTCACCTCCACGGTAATATTACATTAAAATTGTGAGTGTGGGATGAGTACATGGGAACATTTTAAACAGAACATACAGATGGGTAACCCCCAGGGAAGAGGTCAATGCACAGATTTCTTTTGTGAACTTCATAAAAACATGCAGCATATATGATCTTAGAACTGGTGTTTTTAAATAACATCTGTGGATTTTTGTCTTTCAACTCAGTTCACTGAGTTAGTTTTAATACTAATTCTAGAAAAACAATTAAATCACTGACAGGTTATGAGTTGGGTTTGTTTGTTTTTCATATTAGTACCACCTTACATGTATTTGTGAAAAGAAAATTTTCCTCAAATTAATTCTACTTTTGCTTGACCATCTACCATTCATTCATAATTATTAAATATTGGCCAAACACACTGCTAAACTTCCTGAGTCAGACAGCTTTCCTAATTGCAAGAAGTTGGTACGGGAAAGGTCATAAGTATTTGTTCTGCACGTACAAATCACATCCACACATGGGTCTCACAACAGCCTAACTACCCCTGTTCACTGTCCCAGTGGCCATCTGAGATGGAGGAGCCTTTTGATATTCATTACAATATTTGACAGAGCTGGCACTCAGATGATGTCCAAGCATATGTCAAGAAACACAACCAGAGGGAGCTTCAGAATAAAAAAAACCAAACCCAACCCCAACAACTTCCATCTTCCTGCGGTGTAAATGGGCATGCACTCATGGATGCCAGCGAAAATCACGCTGATTTACATGATGTGAGCATCTGGCTCTTTTCCAAGGGCAAGGACTTACTGCCCAAGGGCAAGAAACAGCCCATGGAGTTATTTCACATGGGCAGATGATTTCCCCTGCGTAATTACTGTGTAGCTCCCACGTGCCTTCTCCCACCCTCAGGAAGGAATGATTCTGACCTCAACTTCAAATGGGATTATTCAGATCAAAATGAGCTTATCCATTCAATGTTCAGGCCCCCAGTTAGGGCCCAGAGAACGACAGTTGTACCATCAACGCTTGCCCTTGAGCATTAAGACTTCTGAATTTTCACACAGTTATTGTGACCAGACTTGCTCCTTTACCCTGTTACACAAGCACCAGGATACACGGGTGCTTAGGTCTAATGCTGCGGTCCTGATATAAAGGAACCCAGCACAAGCACTCAAAATTCTATTTCAATACTGCATTTAGCCATTCGTTACAGACTTGTAAAAGGTGGCTAAAACCAAACATCACAGAATCAAGAAAACGCTTTTTGACAGAAATGCAAAATAAATGCGTTTTCAGTAGTTTAATAAAAGCAAGACAATTGTTACAAAGTACTTCCTGACCAATAGGGTTAAATTAGTTTGTTAATATGAGAAGAAGCTTGGAATTAACTGAAAGCATATGATGGAACACAAATGGAGCAAATTCTACTTCTCTAAAAGTTAAGACCTGTAAATTTTGGAAATGACAGCCATTGGTACTTATAGAAATCTACTTATGGCTTACACTGCTTAAAAAGCTGTGTAAACTTTCAAAGCTGGATAAACTGTTCCAGATTTCATACAGTTAATGTATTCTACCAGAAAATGTCTATTTCTTATGTTTTTCATTGACACACACTGATATACATTATGCCATTTGAAAAAATGGCAGCTTTGTCTGTACTTAATAACTACAAGGCGTGGGTACAAAACAGCTAAAGCATAAAACCCTAAGGACAAGGCTTCATTGTAAGCATTAAATAATTATTACAATGCAAAATTAGTCAGAGTAATATCTCTGTTTTACTTCAAGCCATGTGAGGTCTGATCCAGAGCTGAATTTCCAGTCAACTCCAGTTATCATGGCATTTCACACTGTACTTTTTGTTTATAATTAAAGGGACAAAATCCATTTTATTTTTAAACTAACTGTTTTCATTTATTAAATCCAGTTTTCTGATGATTTAATACTTGGGTATTTTTAGACTTCAGACTTACCATGGTTTTATTTGTAAGTGTATTCTAATCTGTTTCTTCTTATGTGAAAAGCTCTTTACCATAAGAAATTGACTACGCAGGGGAGAAACTGTAGGGTTTCTGTCTGACTTCCCCCAAAAGTGACAAATAAATACTATTAGCAGCTATAAAATTAATAGTTCTGAGATGAAAATAATGTTCTTGTAACTACCCATTATACTTTTTACACATACTTGCAGCTGGCACTATACTTTCAAGTAATGCCTACATTTAAATTCAGTCAGCCTCTATATTTGCCAAAAGAAACCGGCTACATAAATTCTCCTTGGTAGAGGAGCTGCGGAAATGATTCATGAAAAATGCTGCTTTAAGCTGAATGTTAGCATTGAGAAACCAGTTGCACACCTATCTGATTATTATTTATATTAAGTAGCACTCCCATTTCAAACTCAAGAGCAGAACCTTGCTGTGCTAGATANTCAGGGCCTCCTACTCCTGCCATACCTATAGAATAGAAAAGCCCACAGGGAAAACAAGGCAGAAAAATCCTGTCAGGGTCTGCCATGTGTGCACCAGCACCCAAGCCCCATAGTGCAGGGTCTTGCCCTCCTGCCGCCTTTTCCTGGAGGAGAGGAAACGCTCCTTTTTCCTGGAGTGTACAGATCCAAACGGGAGACAGCTGAAATACGTGTCACTCTAATGGGTTCTGTCACAGCTGGGCAAAACACAGCAATGTTAGAAAGCATTTATCAAAGATATGACAGGGCTTCCCAATTATGCTGCCTTTCAACCCACTGCTTAATAAAAATGTGCGAAGTGATAGAACACTTTATACCTCATCAACGTCACTGGCAGCTGCAGACTTTCTTCACGGAGCAGCTATTCAAAAGTAACTTGACTGAACTTCAGAGTCAAAATTATAGGAAGTGGAGGGGTTCAAAGAAAAACCCACCTGTGCAACGAAATAATCATGTAAACTGATTTATCCTTAAAGCAAACATTTCAGCTTTAACAAAGTTGCTTGCTTTCCTTTCCCAGGATGGGCACATTTGCTTTGGGTCAGTCCTTCTGCAGCTCCCGTGTGAGAAAAGGGAGCCTGGCCTGAGCAGGGGCTGGAGCAAGACAATTCAGCTGGATTTACCATCCAGACTTTGACAGCAAACTCTGTGGAGCTTTCAGCTCTGCTCAATGTTTCTTACATGAGACCGTAGCACAAGTAAGAGTAAGGAATACATCACTGTAAGCTTTCAAAAGCTGGCTGTGAAGACTACCCTTACACCCTCTGCAGTCCTTGCACTGATTTGAGCGGGGGTCAGGAGGAGTTGCAGAAATTCAGGTGCCACCAAAGACACTGACAAGTGTTCTCTAAACTCAGCTATGGAAACCAGCCCTCATCTTGAGCCACCCTCCAAGCACACACCAAACATCACTCCGTTTCCTCACACACAGAGGAAATCTCCTCCGAAATCTGCAGTTTTCAGTGAAACCAGGAGCTCACCAGCAGTGGTTGGTTTCGATAGACTGCAGGTCAGCAAAGTACGCAAGAACATGTCTAGCATTAGTTGCTTGGAGGTTTTCTGGCTGGCTTTTGGGATGTGAAATGACCTCAGCTACAACCTTGTATGCAGCAGCTGTTTGTAAAGCTCAGGTTACTGAGGTGGCACAGCAACAGCTGTGAGCATCTTTGTCAGGCAGGTCCTTTCTATGTCTTGCCTGTTAATGGGTTTAGAGGTCTAGATTTAAGCAATTTTGTATATATTTTTTGCCATTTGGGTCTGAATACAGCTGTTACTGCAAATATTCGCTGTGATTTAGTGTTAAGGAATACAGCACATTAAAAATCTGATTATTACCTTCGTTTTTATAGATGAGAACTCCACTGCTTACAAATACTCATGTTTCCTTACCTAGCAACCCTGTGTGTTATGGACATCTTCCCTCTGTCTGTTTAGTATCAACCTGGAGTCAAGAACCCTAACATCGAATTTCCATTGCTTAAGCTCCAAATGCTTTACATTTCTCTCATGACCATTTCACACCATCTTCTACTTACAGGACAAAAATAAAGTCAAAATCCATGAAATTTCCTCTTCCAGTCCCCTACCTCTTTATTTATCTGTTTCTACACACAGACTTGTATTTGCCTCTGAGTGAGACATCAGTGCAGGAAACTCAGACAAAAAAAAAAAGTGCCTCTCCCTGGGCTTTCATTTTTTTTCCCCTGGGTACCAGCTCCTCCTGTCCCAAGCTCAGTTCATTCGAAGATCCAAGGATCCACTTTTTGTCCCACCACACCACAGCACTTCAGCCTCCATCACAGCATTGGTATCTAAAGTTTCTGAACCAGGAGGGCGATGCTGTAAAATAAATTCACCAGTCATGTGCCTCCTCCTGGCTGATTCCTCCCAGAGCTCGTAATAAACCCCGTTATGTTCAAACACACACAGAGTGCTCAGGCACACACAGGCACACTCCCCTCTTTATTAGGCACAGTGGCTTTGTTTTTAAGGCGGCATGTCAGAGCCTTGCACTGAATTTTGAACTCCTGAATCAAACAGTTACTTCTTCGGTAAGAAAAATTAATTTGAGCCTCCCTTTTCAACAGGTTGCTGATTTCCTGTGGGCTCTCCAGGGGTATTCCAGCTAAACCATGCATGGCACAGGTGTTCAGTCCCAGCTGCCTGAAGAGACCTCCAGCAGAGCAGCAGCTACCCAGACACGGATCACTGTGTCAAAAATCAAATTCAAATTCTGATTTGAACTGTGGAGAGCAGGCTCATGCATACAGCACCCTTGTACCCACAAACCTCATTTGGATGGAATGCCATCACAAATAACCCATCACGTCAGTTCAGCCTTCCATGGCCACGCTGTCTTGTCTCAGAGTGGTCTTTTTCTAACGTTCTTTACGTGAAATAAAATAAACCACCCTCACAGTTTTCAGGATAACGTGGAATCCTGGCTCAGTTTTGACTGACTTGCCAAAACAGAACAGTAAGAATATGTGCAAAAAAATCCTTGTCAGCACTCTCCCGACTGCAGTGGCTACAAGCCAGATTTTTCATGATGCAATTCCCCAGAGGAGCTGCTTTTCTGGCCAGAGCCTCACCTTGTCTGTGCTGAAGAAACTCCAAGGGGCTGCACAGGTGAATCCGGCTTTTCATGTGTAACCTGCTATTACGTTTTTGTCCAGAGTTTTGTTCTGTATTTCAGCACCATTCTTCTTAACAGCCTGTAAGGACAATTTTCTACAAGGAAAGCTCTTATTAGGCTTTATATCTATGACCTCAGGTTACCCTTTACAGTTTAATCTACACAACCTTAGAAATCAAGCTTCGCCTGTGGTAGCCAGCCCAACAATTCATTCGATTGTCCAGTACAACTTTCAATTCTCACAAGCAATTTGACAATTGCAAGTGTTTTGCACTGCATATTATGAAGTCTAGCGCTGCAAAAATAATAAGACCTGGAGTTACACAGAGCACTGAAAGTCTACTCATTTAACCATGAATTCTCAGGTCATTTAGATGTTTCAATAACAAGCATGCTATAGGCCAAGCTGTCATATTACTCTTATCACAAAAATGTCACGTGCCTGCTCCCTAGCTTGCACACATGCCAGCTCTCAGACTCCCATCAAACCTACCCTAACTCCAAGGATACACAAGCAAAATACATTATTATAATGGATGGTTTCATAAACAGCAGAGCCCTAGAGCCACTAAATAGTGCTCTCAAGTCATTTACTATGGTTTGTAATTTATTAATAGGGATATAAGAATCTTCCTTGAGGGGAAAAATGGAAGAAGCCAACTTAGCCCGCTGGAGGCACAGAGCTGGATTCTGCTCCTGGTGGCTTCTGCCTCCAGCGGGTGAGAAGAGGGGCACCCTACCTTTCCCTCTCAAGGCCCCTGGCTTGGCTGTCCTGGGGTCAAATGCCCATGCAGGCTGGAAAGTTACCACCCACGGCCATCCATGCCAGCCCTTTGCCCGAGGTTTGGACACTCGTCACAGCTGCTGAGGATCGGAGTGGCCACAGCACACCTTGTGCACATCCACTGCTGCGAAAACACCTCCCAGGTGGCGCGGAAGGTGGCAGGAATGGCTGGGGCCTGGCTCACCGTCCCATTCCTGCTGGGAATGTGGCAGGATGGGGCACCCAGGCGCCCCCCAGCAGCAGGGACAGCACCAAAGGTGACAGAAATGGTAACCGACCCTGAGCCGCGTGGTTCACGGAATGCGAGGAACTTGCGAAATGTCACGCGCTCGCGCGAAATCATAAAATAAATCATAAATAAATAGAAAACAATTAGGGAGGCAGCCACCCGGCTGGCCTGGCTGCACCCACGCGGGGATGGCCGGCTGTGCCGCACCACCAGACACAATTTCTCTCCCACTGCCTCCTCCTTCAGCCCCTGCCGGAATCACCACGTGCCCCGCTGGGTGGGAGCAGGGACAGGCTGGCTCAGCACCCGCTCCAGAAACGTGACTTCACAACTGTTTGCACGGTACAAGTTTAGCAACCGCTAACAATATCACAAATGCATCTCGCTGCTGCATTTAAAGTTAGCTTTCCTTCTTGCTGCTTTTATTTCTGCGCCTAATCTGCAGCTTGGAGCCAGTGGACTCTGAAGCCTCACAATATTCTGTAGTATGGGGTTAACCTGCAGTAGCTCCTTAAATTACACAGATGGTTTAATACAAAGAAAAATGAGCAGGTACAGAAAAGCCAGTCTGAAAGCAGATTGTGAACACTGCACTGCTTTCAGCAAGTTCAGTTCACTGCCAGTTCTGACCTGATTCTTTTAGATTTTAAATCTAAATTCATTAGATTTAATGAACCTGTCAGGATGATACCATGAAATGAGACAAGTGAGCAGTAAGCTTTGTTGTTCAGGCTTTGTTTTCATGTTTCCAATTAAAAACAATAACAAAAAAAGAGTTCAAGCAGTTAATGGGAAATATTAATGTGTAAGAATGCAACAGCTTTTAAACATATGGGAGATTTCATCTGAGCAAGAATTTTCGCTGGAAAAGACTGAGGTGAGCTCACAACTTTCAATCAAAGTTCTGTGATTCAAAAAAAAGTTGAAGTTTTTTAGGGTTGTCACATAATAGATGAATTTACACAACTCTAGAGGCTGGCTTTACTAGAATGAATTATTGATGTCTCACTTTCCTAAGTGAATGACTTGCAGAAACCAGAAGAGAGTACGTCCCATTGCTGCAAGATGTGCAGACTTAATGCAGCTTTGGCAAAGCGTGCCAAATTCTTTCTCTGAATTGCACATCAACAAAAACAAGGCTGTAAAAGATAGAGTTGCTTTGGAAGTGGATCAGTCTCAAGCATTAAAAACAACTTCTGCACCTGAACCCCACTGATATTTCAGTGGCCTTACAGCTGTTTTTCCTGTTTTCAGAAGTTTTTCTCTTCCCTGCTAATTGACAGAAGCTGAACATCTATTTCAGTGGAGCTCTGCCAGTTTATACAAGCTGAGGATGTGGCCCATATTTTTATAAAGGGAGGTCCTTTCCACTGTTTTGCCATCTGCCAAGCTCTACTTTGAGCTAATTAAACAACGTCAAGTTCTAGCAGGCTTTTTCAGGCCATTAGAGTTTTCCATTTCTGGACCCCTAAGGGTACCTAGCAAGTCTGGCTTCAGAAGAACTGAGATGCAGATTCAAAGGTGCTGACAATGCTAAGTGCCAATGAAAGCTGGAAAATGCCCTGACAGTTTGGACACTCTCTGTGGTTTCCACACAAAGAGAGTTTGTGGAGGATCTGTGAATGTGAGCAAACAATCTTACACACTCGGAGGAAGTGGGGGATTGACTTCAAGCATCTGTTGTTTCAGCCATGTCAGTGACCAAGAGGGTTAGCACGGGACAGCCTGTGTGGCAGCCTGAAGGTGCAGGCAGCTTGCTCTGGACAAACACTGAGGCCATTTATCACACTGAATTTTTTTCCCCACTTCAGCAGCCCTTTTGTCGCCAGCCTCACCCACCCTTTGGTCTGGCACCTCCTCGAGTTGCTCTGCCCACCTCCCCTCCCCCTTCCCAAGCTCTCCTGCTCCCTCATCACAGTGCCCTGCCTGTGGGGATGAGCAGCAAAAAATAAAAGCATTTCTTTTGCCTTCAACTCTACAGCTGCAAGTGTGACAAACATCACCCAAAGTCCCTGAGATGCAGAAATGAGCAGTTACCCCATGTAACCAAGGGTGTCCTATCATCTGTAGCATTTTTTCTCCCTATGATAAACCCACTTACACTACTGGTCTTAAAACAGACCGTCAACAGCTGGAGCAGAGATTGTCTCATCTTGTGAGCACAAGACCTACTACAATGGAGCCTTTATCCTGCCTGCAGACGTCCAGCACTGCTCTAATTCAAATACTACTAACAACGACAGCGAATGTGGAATAGTATGAGCAGGACACGAACATGAGCAGGGAATAACCCCCTATCAACCAGAAGCTCTACAGGAATAATGGACTACACCAGCAGTACTGGCAGCCTTTGCAGGCTCCCTGCTTTTTATCCTGAGAGAGCCCAAAACACCTTCTCATATCTGTGGAGAGACTGTTTCAAACACATCATATTGAATGAAGCCTTTTTATCAAGATGCAGCAGCCCCACACGCCATCCAGGGCTGAAAGGGAAAATGACCTCTGCCAGCTGAAACTGTCACTGGGAAAGGGAAGGGAAGGGGATGGAGGCCATGCATGGCGGGGTGGCTGAATGACAACTTCTGCTTTCTGGTCTGTCCAGGATAAAATGAGAATTACCCCAGTCTAGATCAGCCTCTCATCCACTCTACTGCCAACTAAGAAAAAAAAAAAAAGACAACAAACAAACCACAACAAATCAAGCATTAATGAGCAAGAAAACAGCTCTTCTCACATGGCCTCTCATGCAGTACCATCCCGGTGTCAGGCCAGACACAAATGTTGGATTGAGACACCAGTTAAATTTCACTGTCATTTCGATGACACACTCACACCTTCCAGTAAGCCTCTCCAGAGGTGTGTGAATATGTGGACACACCTCTGTCTAAAGTTCAAACGTGATTTAAATATGTCATGCTACACCAACAAAGTCATACTAGTACAAATCTGAGCCCATTGTAACTGCCTGAGTCATGTGAGTACACAGCAGGTATTTTAACACCACTGTGATGGCTGACATGAATAAATCTAAATCCCCAGGGTATTATATGACCACAATAGATCTTCCTCTTCTCTTCCTAATTCATTTATCATATGGAACCACCGCTCCCAGACCTCTCTTGAAATGTTACTAATACAAAGGAAAATGGACAGGACTACAGTGATGGACACAGCTGATCAGGGTACAGCAGCATCCTCCTAAAGAACAAGCTGGAGCTGCCTGAAATAGCCCAGGTTTGGCGGGAGGCAAGTTTCCTGATGGCCCTGGATGAAGGTCTGTGCCTGTGAGGCTCATGCGCTTGAGAGGATGTTACAGGCAAGGGAACACCATGTAGGGCAATCTGTAAAACAGGCCCAGAAGTACAGCAGTATTTTAAAATGCACTATACTCCTGGCAAGTCACGTGCCTTAAAACTGGACATAAATCATTGCAAACTTCAACTGTTGTTTCCACAGAACTTTTTTAATGATTTTGGTTCCACACACAGGGCCCTGTTCAGCATCTTGCTGCCATGGTGTTTTTCTGTCTTGACAATTCACTTCCGTGAGCAGGCATGTAGCCAACTCAAATGAGACTCGACGCAGTGAAAAGCCCTTCAGGTAAACAGTGTGATAAGCTAAACTGCAAAAACGAGACAATGTTTTTGTACTATGAGGCAGTTGCTATGGAGACGGTTGCTAATTAACTGCATTCAGCCAAGAGAACAAAGGGTTTAAGGGCAGACAGGACTCTGTATCTTAGAGCGAGCAATGCATAATGTCTTATGCAATCTGCACATCTATCATATCTGGAATACCTGAGCCTTTGCTTAGGTTGCAAAATACCTCAGTGACAACAGGGGGGTTTATTCCTTTAAGTTTCAACTAATTTTTAGGTAGTTAATGACTTATCAGTATCTTAAAAACAAACAAAACCCACACTTGAAAGTCACAAGTATCACGAATCAATGCATCAAGTCAGGACTGTACTAAAAACTGAACTGTTTTGCGTTCATTCAGAGCTACTGTCTTCACAGAGTGCCGGGGTTTGCGTGGCCAGGTTTTAGCAGTGAGGGGCTACAGGGGTGGCTGCTGTGAGAAGCTGCCAGGAGCTGTCCTCGTATCTGACAGAGCCAATGCCAGCCAGCTCCGAGACAGCCCCGCTGCTGGTCCATCAAGCGAGAGGGGTACTGCTCCTGAGAGAAAGCATTCAGGAGGGAGGGAAAAACCCTGGGCAGCTGCAGCCAGAGAGAGGAGTGAGATGTGTGAGAGGAACAGCCCTGCAGGCAGCCAGGACAGCGCAGGAGAGGCAGCAGGGCTGAGATTCCCCTGCAGCCCCTGGGGCAGCCCCTGGGGAGGCAGCTGAGCCCAGGGAGGGCACCGGGATGCTGAGATCCACCACAAGGATGGATATCGAGCAGGCGGATGCCGGAAGGAGGCTGTGACCCCAGGAGAAGCCCATGCTGGAGAAGGTTTGTGGGCAGGACTTGTGATCCCCATGCTGGAGCAGCCTGTTTCTGAAGGACTGAACCCTGTGGAAGGGACACGCTGGAGAAGTTCGGGAAGAACTGCTGCCCCTGGGAAGGAATCACTTTGAAAAAGTTCATTTTTCCCCATGGGAGGGACCCCCCACTAGAGAAAGGGAAGAGTATGAGGAGCCCTCCCCTTGAGGAGGAAGGAGCAGAAGCAAAGGTGTGTGATGAACTGATCACAACCCTCATGCCTCATCCCCCTGTACCACTGAAGAAGTAGAGCCACTGGGGGCAAAGTTAGAATAATTAACTCTTCCAATCCATTCCTAAATAAAGCTCTTAAAAATGTACCTTGGACCTAAATAAATTTAAATTAAAATTGTATTTAAATTAAAATTGGCTATTCTGAATAGATACATCATTCCATTATTTTAAAGGGATGATATTTTGGTTTAGTTTTGTACTATAACTCCTTTCAATATCTACAATGCACTGTAGGCCTACAGCACTCCAGAAAAAAGCATAAACTTGTCAGAAGTGCTGTAAACCCCAGAGCAGCACATTTCCAGCTCGCTGAGTGTGTTCCTGGGGAAACTGCTAGTGCTCACAGCATCCCCTGCAGCCCCAAGGATGGGCCAGGGCTCCCCCAGACCTGCTCAGCCTGTCCGGTGGGCCAGGACTTGCACAAGCTGCGCTCGGGCCAGACCAGGCACCTCCTAACTCACCTCTGAACACCTCCAAAGCTGAGCTCTTTTCCCAAGTGGAAGCTGAGAAAAACAATAAAGAGCCCATTAGAAAGACCCTTCCTTTAGAGACGACAAGCCAGTGGATAAAATAGATCTGCACCGGCACAAGATTTCTTCAGGTCTGAATAAATAAGGCAGAATTTTTCTTTTTTAAGTCATTACACACATGATTTGAATAAAAACAAAACTGGGATTTTTTTAAAACGTGATTTAGATGCTGTCAGGATGTAAAGAGTCACAATCAATTTTGAATTTAAGTCCTTACTAAGGGGAATGGGATGAGTTCACACCTCATATGAGGGTATTACTTCAGCAAAGCCTGCTGCACACTGAACACACAGTATATTAATTTACTACATGAAGGCTGAAGGTTTGGGGGTTTTTTTGACATTTTAAATTATGAGGCATCTGCAAACAGATCCTAAATCTGAATTGCACATGGATTTTCCACACCAGCCAATTCCGATTGCCCCTAGACATCCCCTCCAGCATTAATCACTCACCCACACTACTGTAGTTCATATTTCTTTTACAGAAACAGAGGTCTGCAAAATTCTTAAACTCTTGCCTAGAAAACAGGAATTATTACTTCTGTGGCAAACTAAGTTTTAAACATAAGGGACCCAATTCTGCCTTCAGTTATACTGCCATAAATCTTTAACAATTCCATTAGATTTATAATAGTGTAACTGGGGAGGAAATTGAACCCAAGATATTTTCTAAATCGGTAATTAAAAAGCAGAATTTTAGTTTGGCACAGAGTAAAGACCTCTTAGATTACTTCTTTGCATAAGGCTACATACTTTTTTGTTCCTTGAATGATGATGTTGTGAAATTAAATCATCCTATTTTCAATAGCCTCTCTCTTATTCTGTAGAAGGACACATCATCAATATGGAGCATCAATATGGGGCTAAATATTGTCTCAATTTCCTACCCATTTTCTCTCTCTTTTCGCCATATAAATCTTAGACTACTTGTGGCTATCCATTATTTGTATATGGCATACAGCACCTCAAGGACCTTTTCTTGTTTGGTTTCAACGAACTACTATATTAAGAAAATGCCTAATAATAATAATAATAATAAAATGGTATCTAGTCAATTCCCTTATTAGAGGAACAAGGCATCCTGTGGTCACATTATGCAGAGTGTGTACTCTCCAGAAGATGCAGCCTGCTCTCCCCACACACAGGATGTGGTGCAGGAACGTGGATTTGCCACAGTTGCCCTAAACTCCCCAAGGGTCACTGGATAAGCTGTGAAAGGACCCCCCTCAGCATTAAAGCTTAGATGGCACTGGGGGAAGAGGGCTTGATTCTCAGCTCTGCTATAAAACCCCCGATGACATCAGACAAGTTATTTAGTCCCTCTAGGCTGCTTTTCTTCATTGGGCAAGGGCAGCTTGTAAAATTTCCTGTCTCGTAATTTTAATAGAAGCAGGTTTTTAATGGCTATTTTACCTCGTTTTAATTTTTGCTTAGTATTTCCAGCCCTAATGCATCTTCCCTGTTACTCTGCTAACCTCACATGCCGCCCCCCCCAAACCTGCTCTGCCTGTGTCACGCTCACAGGGGTCAGTGGGAGGCTGGAACCGGGGACAACTGCTCCCAAATGGGGGCTGAGAGAGATCAAGAGCCTGCGGGGCAGCCAGGCCGAAGGGCTTTCTGAGCTGTCCCACCTGTTAATGGCACTCCTCTGGCCACCCAGCTATGCAGCTCCAGTGGCCTTTTCTCGCTGCCTGGCAGGATGGAAAATTCTGCGGGCGGCTCCTCCGTGCGCTATCCCTTACAGCAATTCTCCTCAGCACGCTGGTGATTGGGCCTCCTGCAGCTAAAAATACCCCGTGCAGCCTAAATATGTAGCACACAATGTATGCCTGCATACCTCACCTATCTAAATATATGCCTACATGCCTACCTAATAACAGCTACAAATATGAATCACACCATTTCTCCACAGAGCGCTCTCAAGGGAGGTTGCTTTCAGTTGCCAAAGCAAAGGAAGATCCCAGCCAAGAGGTAGCCAATTCCTTGTGTGCAAACCTCCTGGTTGAGGACTCCTAAATACATCTTAATTGGCTAGAACACATTTTATTCACACACATAAACCTATTTGCACATATATGTATGTGCATATGTTTATATACAGCTACTAGCAGACACTTCTTTCACCATTAATTGTACTGAAAGGTTTATTGCTGACAGTCCATCCAAGGAAGAGCTAAACAAATGAAAATGCAATTCTTGTTCAAAGAATTAAATGCTGAAGTTACCAGGCCACATGAAGGAACCTGCTAAAATGATCCAAAGACTACTTTCACTGTGGAGAATTATTAGTTTTCAACTATATCCAGCCTGCTGTCCCCAAGCCCTTGAAATTGGGACCCAGCTGGGCTAACATTTTGCTTTTCTCAATGTCGAAGACAGCAGTGTTACCGGCTACGTTAGGGGTAAAACTGGTGCTGAATCCAAGCAGCTGAAGATGCATTTCTTGACTGTGTTCCCTACTAACTTGCGTTGCTACCATGACCAAAAATCCACAATTTAAACTGTGATTTTTATTTAATAAATCCTTTTCCATGCTAACCAAACACCAGTTGATGCTAAGGTAGAAGTAAAAAAAACTGAAGCAGCTTCAGGCAAATAAACTTCAGATGTTTTAGCTCGGCAGCAATGATGACAAATTGGGCAAACTGAAAAAGCATTTTTTTTATTATATGCAAATTTGGCACACTCTACCTCACCTAGTTCCACACAGATTACTGGAATATGCTCCCTTAACACTTTCAGGCATGTCTTCTGTGCTGCTGTCCCCCAAACCGCCAGGCACCAAGGGTGATATGGTTGCCTACAAAACAAGCCAAGATTGAGCCCAAGCTGAATCCATCCTTGCCTTTTGGGTCCCCTGGGTACCCCATCCTCCAAGGAGGACAAGCAAACAAGGAGTTGGGTTGATGACCTGATCTTTTTTGAAGGCCTAAACACCTGGTAACCTCTGGCAAGCTGACTGCCCCTTTCAAGACAGAAAGGAAATCTCCACACAAGCATGAAATGCAGGCAATCCTCCAGAGGCCGGACCTAGCTGGAGAAGGCTGTTGTGGGAAGGCTGTAATTAGGCAGTGCAATAGTGATGCTGACTTCTCACACCAGACAAGGTGTGTGGTGACCACAGTTTGTATTACCAGTGCCTGAGTACCCTGTAGGTAAAACTGATGGTGTTTGACTGACATCCCAGCAACTCCAACAGCATGCAGTGCCTTCTCAGGGTTCCAATTCCCTCATGAATTGGGGATATATTGCTGTCCCTTTTACATTAGGTTTAAAAAGCCATGCCACTTCTGTGTGTTTAAAAGAGCATTCATGAAATGGAATTAGCACAGTCATATCCCCAATTTGTATTATTTTTGCTTACAAAAACATGTTCCTTAGTCAAACAGTGTGAACACTTTGTATGCCTAGAACAAAACCAGAAAAATTGCAGAGGAGCCTTTTTCTACTAACTAAACCATTACTTCTACTGAAAGTCTGTAAACTGTTAATCCATTAGTGTCTAATTTCTTAAACTCGAATTCCAGACTTGAATCATCTGGAAGCCCAGAGCCTGAAGTGTTTCTGTCTGATGTTCCAGACCAAGTGCCCCACATGAAACTGTTTGTAGGACAGGAAAATATTCATACAATGGTATCAAATGCAACTTCTCAAGGGCATCACAAAAAAAAAAAAAGAAAAAAAATCCTTCATGCATCTGTTAGGAAATCCCCATAAGACTCAGACAAGATACATATTAATTTTGAATAGCAGGCCCTCGGGGAATTGTGTAAGACTCATGTCAGAACCATCACAGCATTTACTCTCCAACAGTTAGCCCAGAATCTGTGAGGTGTGGAGTGGGACATAAACCTACTTCTCAGGAGACTGCATGTCCCCATAAAACCAAAGATGTTGTAAAATTTCTTTGTGTTCCCACTACTCCTTTTTCCCCACAGTGATATTTGCTGTCACACCTACATGGACCAAACTCCCTGCGGGAACAGTGGGAACATGAGGATGAAATTTCCCTTCCAGCATGGTTCAGATGTCTGGTTTTCAGCACTCATCTCACTGGCCCCTAGTCCATCTTAAACAGCCATCTAGGACTTCCCACACCCAGCACTCTTAGGTGCTGGCGCAAACCATGGTGATAGTGCTGGCAGCTAAGGGGTCAATTTTTGATCAATATTTTTTTCTGATGCTGGTCGTGTAAGATGCTCCCTGCACTATCCAAGTCTCTCTCTCCATCAAACAACAATTTCTACATTTTCTCACCTCTTCTGCTTCCGTAAGGATGCCCAGAACAAGAATGTCAACATGGGTTTTACTTACTCTCCTCATGCCCTCATCAGGCCTTGACGGGGGATGTGAGTCACTGCTCTGCTGCCACCAAGTGTGACATAACTCAGCTGGTGTTTGAAGGGCGGACACTCCTACCATAGCCCCATACTGGTCCCATGAAGAGGAATTCAAACCTTACAGCCCATCATAACCCCCAAGTGGGCCTTACTTGTCCAGCTCCAGGTGTCCCCAGGTTGCCCGAATGAGAAGGTGTTTGCCCTAGGAGCGACCCAAGTTCTACAAGGAATGAGATCAAATAAACAAGTCAATTTTCTTTCATGCTATCTACATGCAGGGCTTTCAATTATCTTGATCTCTCCGTACTGTGCAACCAACTAACACACTACATCAGCCTGATCAGGACTGTTTTAACTACCCCCTAGCACGACAGCTATTTCTTAAAGCTGCAAAACTCTGCCTTCTGCAATTGCAGGATCACAAGTTCATCTTGAGAAACCAGTGCTGGGAGAAAAACAAGCTAATACAAATGACAGTGCACAACCACCTAAATGTATCCTGGCTGTTCCAATGAGGTTGCATCACTTCAGTGATTCCATGTTAATGTGTGTCAGTTCTAAACAAGGGTATTACCGGAGGAACAACGTCATAAAGGAAAGACACAGCCTTACTCTGTTTAGTATGGCTGTTTAAATAGGATTAGCCACATTCTGAAGTGGACAAATGCTTGATCTGAACCTGCCCTGGTAGCTTCCACTTAGTTTCAGGCAAATACTGATGTTGTGAGTGCCTCCTCCATGCAGTGCCTACTGAGCTCTGGGAGGCTGGGACAGCAGCCACACTGTTGTCTTTCCCATGAACAGGCTATACACAACTTTCTGCCAGATCCCCTTCATCTGGGCGACTGAAGAGAACACGTTTAGTAAAGAGAGGACAAAGCCCAAGTGCTCAAAATCACTTTTAAAGGATTTCTCACTCTTCCTGATGCGTAATTTTTCAGCAGAACTTTCTAGTATACATTCCCATTTCCTTCGGAATACATCATCCTCCCAACCCAACTCAGCCAACGGAATACTCGATCCGTGGCTCGATCCATGTACCTTCCACAACATTACTGACAGTTTCTGCTGTGGTGCTTACCGCAGCCTGCTCCCCAAGGAGGAGTTCATACCCTTATCACACACAGCTCCCTGTCCCACCTAGATTTTCACTTTAGGATAGGAGGTGATGGCAGAGAAGGGAAAAAAAAATTCTCTGTCTTATGAAGACTCTGTCACTTTATCTCAAAGCACTGACAATTTACTCTTGAAAGCCCAAGGAGAAAGATTAAACCCTGTTCCCCCACATTTCAGAAATCCTCGAGGACGAGCAAGCCCAACAACCCCTCCTTTCCATAGGCTGGGCTCACAGAACCAGATCTTGCCCTCCTGCAAGCACGGCCTGCTGATGTTGCAACAACACATTGCAGAAACGATCTCGGGCAGATTTGCTCATAACCCAAGCAATTTCAGCAGTAACTTCTCCAGCAGACACCATCTCTCTGGCCCTTCCTGCCCTTCCCTGCTGGCTGAGGGCTCAGCACGGGCGTCATGCGTGTGCTGTGACGCGGCGTGACACGCCAAGCAAGCCCAGAGTGTTCCTGGACACATTTGTTTACAACCTAAAAAAAACCCAAATAGTGGCTTTCAGAATAGGAGTCCCATCTCCGCTGCACTCATTTGGTGCATGTTGCTGAGAGAACAAAAAAGGGGGGGAAAAAAAAATACGAGCGCATATCTTAGTACAATGATTGCAGGAGCAGATGAATAAACATGAAACCTGATACTTCACATCTGGTATTTCATCACTCCAAATACCTTATTCACATTCAAATATATTTAACACTGTGGAAACTTTATAAGGTAACAATGTCTTTATGGAGGCAGCAACTTGCATGAAACTTTTAAAATTAAAAGCAAAAGTAAAAATAATTTGTAACATGTTACTGTACTCTTCATAAAGCTATTTACCTCACAGTTTCCTAATAGAAACCAAGAAGAACACCAAATAATGGCAGTTAGCTACAGAATCAGGAAAGCCCACAGAATAGGATTTCTTTTGTCAATGTTCTAATTCAAAGTTCAATTTTAATACCCAGTTTACACAAGGTGCTTTGGAAATGAAGACCATTATTAATCATTGTACAAAAATTCTATTATCTGAGCAGAATTTTTTATGAAAGTATCCTTTTCCCTTAACAGTGCACTCCAAGAGATTTTATGTATAACGTAATAAATATACACAGTTCTGAAAGGCTGCTGTGCAGCTTCTCAGGTTAATTAGCACTCACTTTTCTCCGTAAAACTACTAAACATGCTAAAAAACTTCCTTTTAATAAGCACTACATACTCATAAGCACTTTTGTTGCAGAGATTAATACCTCCAATGCAAACTCGCAACTGAAGAGCTGTTTACAGGCCTCAAATATTAACACCAAATTATTTTCTTGTCTTAAAGGCAAGAGCCACCTTTGCAACATTGAGGTTCATTTAGCAGTGCTAAATGTCTGCAGGCATATTCCACTTGCTAGCTCTTATGGCACTTTGGCATTGTCCCTAGAGCTGCACTAATGCCACACCTTGATGTAGCTAAAAAAAATAATAAAAATAAAATAAATAAATAAATAGAAATGTGCACACAGAGCCAAATCCAACCCCGAGGTAACTCCAGTGACTTCAGTGTTACACCAGGGATAAAAGTAGGGCTGCATTTCACAGCAGCTTTCATTCTTGTAATCTTTTCCAAAACACTCTCCCAGGAGCAAAGACAAGCACAGGCAAATATCTTGCCAATAAGCGAGTTCACAGGGATTGCTACAAGTCACTAAACTGTCAGCAGTAAAAGACCAACAATCAGAACAAAGTACAAACACAGGACAGCCAATGCCCTCTAATGGGCTGGAGTTTTACTATGAGCTGGATAAACAAGGACACGGAAATTCATCGGAATGGATCTCTGAGACAGAAGGCAAATTATAGGGTGCCCTACTTTGTACCTGAGCATGATATTTGTGTTCGCTCGATACTTCTTTTGAAACAGTACAAATGAAAAAATTCTTACCAACGCCTTGGCAAGACAAATGAAAATGGGTCTAAGAACTCAGTCTTTCCTCCATGGCCTACACTGGACTGCTTCCACAGAGAGTGAGAGCATCAATTTATAAATGTGTTCCTCTGTCCTCCTTCAGGCATCCATATTTATACCCTCCTCACCCTTTTTTAGATTTTATTTACTTTTAGTCAGTACTGCGCTAGGAGCAAAACCAACACTGTAAGACCTTCACAACCTTACTCACAAAGGAAGGAGAAAAGGAGTGACAGATGGAGCTTTCCTTCAGGAAGTTTATCAGATGTCCCTTGCCTTTACCATGTATTTCCTTTCTCTCAGAAGAATTTCAAAACTAGTTTCTGGAATTTGCCCATCCAAACCAAAACAAGTGTCTTTGCTTCTTACCCAATCATTTCCAATAAATTTAAAAACAAGAGTTTCATTAAGCTTTCATTTTGTTTTTTGACGGTTTCTTCAAGGAGCCATAACCCTAGGTCAGCAGCAGCCTGAAATGCCCCTGGTCTGCACGGGTCACAGTTTTGTCTTTGCAGCCTGAGGATGCCCCACGGCAAGAATAAAAATGTTAGGACATCCCCTTTCCTCTCCCCAGCCAGGGGCCCCTGCAACCCTTTTCTGTTGGGGACAGCATCAAAAGTCTTTTGTTCTCATCACCCTCTCACGCCTTAAGTTACATTTTTGAGAAGGCAAGGAGAGAAGAAAACACCCTCCCCTTTCCTTCCCTCCTTCATCCGAGGTCTCAGCTGCAGGGGAACAGCTGAAGTGATTCAGGCTGTCCGGGGGAGTCACTGATGTCCCTCAGTGCCACTGGGGCAGCTCTCCCATCATGAGCCACCCCGCTCTTTGCCCAGGTGGCACTGAGGGCAGGAGCCCCCTCTTTGCCACCGAGGTGGCCCCCCCTGACCCACAGAATCCAGTGCCCTCAGCCCTCCTTGAGCAATCCTCCGGGTCCCCCGGAGCCAGCTGAACACAAACCTCTTAGAAACGCCAATTTAAAGATGGGTTTTAGACCACCACAAAGAAGAGTGAAGAAACCCTGGCTTCTTGCTTACATGAATGTCACAAAGCTCTCATTAAATCAAAGGCAGAGACTTAAAATATTTCTTCGAGCAAAATCTCTGCTCTTCTCAAAGTCTCCCTCCAAAGATGAAAAACTACAATTGCTTAACTTAATCCACACAGAGTGATCATTATGTTTGCTTCCATAAAGATCAGATTTGTTCTGGTGCCTATATCTAAAGGTAATTTCAGTCAGAAAAAGTCAGAAAATGAAATGGTTCTCTCTTGACTTACATGGCCCATGAATTACTGACACATTACAATATCCCCCAACACTATGGAGGCTTGGCCATATTGCAATGTCTCTCTTGTAAGTGAAATAAACTTGGTATGCCACTAAAAGGCATTAAATTATTTTCATTATGCCACACAGAATGTAAAACACTTACACTGTTTTGATTTCAAAATCCTTGGAGAACAATTATGCTCTTAGGGCCATAAGACTCTATTAGAAAGTCCTCAGAAACCTAGCATGGTTTCAATAAATCCTCAGACACTACAAAGCAGTCACTCAGTTTGAAGAATGAAAACATGAGTTCATCCACTGCAAAGTCAGGATGTAAATTCTGCTCATACAGTACCCTGCACTTCCTAACACATTTCTTTCTATTCAATCAGGGCAACACTTGAAGTAAAGTTTTCAGCATCAAGCACGCATAGCTCCTTTTTTGCTTGAAAATTAACTATATTTGATTTAGGATTAGCATAAATATGAGATGTGCCTATGCTTATGGTGTTACCAACTATCACTATTAATCAGCAATTAGATATGCACAAATAGATTTATACATATATAATTTAATAAATGTTAACATTCTGGATTAGGAACCATTAAACGAAATCAGTGATTGTCACAATGAAAGGATAAATATGTTAATTTCTTTAATTTATACAATGGCAGAAAAATGCTTCAAAACCAGAAAAAGCAGATTTCAGGGGTGACTAGTGTGGTTGTAGGGACCCTGATTTAAAAAAAAAAAAACAACAAAAACACCCTTATTTTGGCTGATGGGCACTTCAAGCCTAAGTAAGGCTTTAGAACATAAATACCCAATAAGCCTGTTTGTATATACACACTTTTATACTCCTAGAAGGAGAAAAACCTCCTAATTAGGCAAATCATCTGTCCTTTTCCAAAGGAAAATAACAGCACCGAAAAGCAATCAAAACAGGCGGAAACGGCCGAGCAGGAGAGGAGAGGAGAGATCAAATCCCCTTGGGCAGGGGGCGAAGGGGCGTGCGGGAGAAGGAGGAGGGGGGAAAGCAAACACACCCAGGCAGGAAACCCGGC
>WBMY01008400.1:0-18667 GCA_013397315.1 Donacobius atricapilla
TCACCCTTTGACAAATTAAACTACAATATATTTCAAATCTTTGTTGTTTTCAATTCATTTATGAGTGTTGGAAGTTTTTCTTACGGAGTAAGGTTAAAGGCAATGCTTTCCTGGGGTCCCAGCCAGGGTCTCAGACCCCCCAGGACAGTTTGAGGGGTTTTCCACATGCCCTGGACTCCAGCAGGGTTTTTTTGGGTTTTGTTTTGTTTTGTTTGCTTGTTTCCTTGTTTATTTTAAATTTAGTTTCCTGCAGGCTCACCCTGAGCTCTCCTGCTAAAGGTCAAGGTTCTTACGACTCTTAGAAATGAGGAGTGTAAAGCTTATTTGTAGGCAGTTGAAACTTTTGAAACCTCTCGATCTTGACAGAGCCTTTTCCAACTTTGGTTTTTCCCACTAGTATTTAAGATCGGCTCATCAGCGCATTTCTTCAGTTGCCACACAAACTGATTTTACATGATTGTATGCCTACGTGCATGCATGCCCGTGTGCACATACAGTAATTCTCTAATGTGGCGGAAAAGAACCTCAGTTTTCTTTCTACTCTTTCAAGTTTCATTTCTCCCTCATATTAAAACCTGAAATTTATAAATAGAATGACATACAAAAAGAAAAGCTATCAGATGCGACATGGTCATAATAAAATCATTACACTTCTACAAATAAGAATTTCTGTAAGGGGAAGAGGTAGGCAGCAGTTGATTAAAGATTTTAACCTTTCAAAAGCTGCAAATATGTACATGCAGATATGTCATGGTGTGGCTTGGTCCTTTCTCTAACAAATATATGGGTTTGAGAGTAATTAATGAAACTGAAATAAGAAAAGGTGGAATTGAATTTCTAGGGGCTTGTATTACATAGATCTAATTAAAAAAATAATTTTAATATTTTGATTTTTTATTTACAACTTTGATTCAAATTTGATTTAAAAGTTATATTAAAAATGCAAAATATTTTTGTTTCATTTACCTAGGGGTTTTCTAATTTAGTAAATTGCATGTGAAATATATTTTATGATGAATTAATTTTGTTTCTGTTTGAGAAGGAAAAATATCAGCACTAAACAAGCCACCTTTCCATGGACTTACATTTTGCAGTATAATATTGAATATATAGAAATTGATATGGATTTACAATTTCCCCTTAGATTTGCAGTATGAAATTGAATGTATATAAACTGATAAAAGACATTTTGAGTACCACTGTAAGAATTTATCTGTGTTTGTGATTATTTACAGTTGGTTGTGTAGATTCTCTAGTGTCTAATAAGAAGAATGTCCATCTGGCATCCTTAATAAAAAATTCTTTTCCATTATGATCTCAAAGTTTTTATGAACTTTGCTATCTTTACAACCTCTCCTGTTCTTAAAATTGAGTTGAAATAAGGAGGCAAACAAACAAAAAAGTTGGACAGCAGAATAAAAGAAGGACATAAATAATAATACACACTGTAGAAATATATAGTTACAGAATTGTGCCTTATTTCTGTAGGGAACCAAGTTAAACATTGTAACTCATGATGTGGATTTTTTAAGTTCTTGTATGAACTGTGGGAAAATGACCGTCTAGTTGCATATTGCTTGTGAGACAGCCACCAAACCTTTTCTTTGTTTATTCACACCATCTGGTATGTCTCAGAAGTTTTGTCAAGGCAAATATCTTTGAAAATTTATACACTCAGATGTCACAGTAATGGGAATTGTGAGCTAAGAGAGAGAGAAATTTCTTTCAGGTTTGGTAAATATCTTTGAAAATTTATACACTCAGATGTCACAGTAATGGGAATTGTGAGCTAAGAGAGAGAGAAATTTCTTTCAGGTTTGGTCTCTGTTGCACCAGAACACCATAGAAAGGATAAACTATTGGTTAAATTCTAAGGGCAGGGAGGAAGCCTCAAGACTTTAGCAGTTTCTAATACATCTATCTGAAGCAAATGTCGTGAAAAGTAAACTGAACATGAAGATGGGCAGATATTTTGCTGGCTAGTTTTGCTTCACAGTAGGTAAATAAATATAAGTCTGTGATTTTTTTTCTTATTTGCTGTTACTTGTTTTTACTGTAAATACTGTGAGATTGCTCTGAAGGAGAGCATTATGAATTTTGCAGATTGAGCTAGGACAGTCTGTAGTTTCCTGAATATGGTTGTGCACTATCTCCATCTGAGAGCATTTAGGTTTACTGTGCCAAAACTATTAAGCACCACTTCACTCTAAATAGACCATTGTTGGATATGATCGAAAACATATTTTTTTACCTTCCCAAAAATAAATTACATGATTGTAAAATTGGTATTTTTAAAGATATTACTACTTACGAATCAATTAAATTTGACTCAAATTCTCTTCACTGATGTATAGAAATATCTTAATCATATGGTTTAAAGATAATTTTCTTCATTCTCAACCTTTTAAAGTCTCTTTTTGCTCTTAATTAGAGCCTTGTTTTGTAGTGGAAGTGTATATCCTTGTAAAGCACTGAATTCTGAGATGCTTGCTGACCATCTCAGAAATGTAGTCTAATAAGAAAATCTGACAGAAAAAAATGTGACTGTGTATGCTACTGCTCCTTGATTTTTTTTTTTTCAATTTAGAACAGAATAGAAATTAATTATTCCAGGTTCCTGTTTCACACAGATTGTGAATTACAGGTCTTTTAATTTCATATATGCTTTCCACCCAGGATCAGAGGGGAGAAAAAAGTAAATTGACTAGAGACAGGAATATTCACATTTCTTTCTTCATTCATTTTTTTAATCAAATAAATTCTTCTTGATTTGTAGAGTGAGCCAGTTCATTCGAATAAGATTTGGGTGAACACTTGTGTCATGACTGCATGTCTTATGGTGTCTTAAAGAATCACCTGAAAAGGTATTAGCAAATATGAGCAAATAATGTGAAAGTGAAATCATAACAAAGTTCATTCACAAGGTTTACTCTACTACTTGCTAGATGATTGAGACACACTGAGAAAAGCAAACTAAATTCTAAAATCAATCAATCCAAAACCAGCATCAGCCCCAAAAATACCTATGTGGAGGGGAGAGGGAAAAAGAGCAAGAGTAGAAAAGTAGAAAAGGGTAAGGATAATAAGGAATAGAAGACAAAGTTGAGATAAGACCCCCTGTGCTAAACTGATTTATTTTTAGCAATGTGAATAGAAGAATTTTGTTGCAGAACAAACTCTGCATTAAGCATATCAGAAGTGTATTTGATTTATTCCATAATTGCAATGAATTTAAACTTGATCATGCAAATAATTTCTTTACAATGTGGTGATATCTACTTCTGGAGTATTGTTTCTCTGAAGACCATCTGTGTCCAAAACAGAAGGCTTCCAAGAGTACTATAAATTTTAAATGTGATTTCACTTCAAGTCAATATTCAAGTTAAAAAAAAAAAAAAAATTAAAAACCTAGCTAAAACTTGTGTGTTTTCCTCAGAGTTCTTGACTAATAAAACTTGACTAAATTAGTTCTTGACTAATAAAAGCCTTATAGCAGTTCTGTAAGAAAAGGAAGGGCAATTTTATGCTTGGTTCACTTTCTTAATGCTGAGGCCCTGTCATACCTTTTAAAATTAAAATCAGATTTACCAAGAAACAATAGAAATGGTAAATGCATTATAAGTGAATATTTTTAGCCTTTACAAACCTAGAAATGCTGGAGTTTTGCCTTTGGGAATAATTGTTAACTTAGCACAAACTTGTCTAAAGTATGATTATAGCAGCCCGTTTTTTTGAAACAAACTTTAAATGCCTTTCTGCAGAGTTAAACACACGACAAGTATCTTGTAATGTCAGTTAAAAACAAATCTCCAGTGAATAACTAATTCCACTGAGTTTTGCATGGTTGAATAAAGGAATCTTTCTATAAATCATAGAATAAGATTAGTAATAATAAAAATTCCCATTCAGTTTTTAAAATTTAGTTGCTACCTATCTATGAAGTTTAAAAATCCTATTTAGTTATAATGCAAATATTAGAATTGTCCTAGGGAAAAAAAATCAATGAAAAAAATGATCAGGCTTTTATAATAAAGTAATTACATATTAGACTAAATACAAACATACTTTGCGTCCAAAAGCAATGTCAATGTTTGAGTTTTAATCTTCTAATACTTTAATATATTCAAAGCTATAATCCATAGAATCAAGTATGTTTTTAATCTGTGTATAGCTAAAGGAAGATAAAACATGATGTAAACTATAAAACTATTTAAATTTTTCTGATGCTTTTGCATCAGTCTGTGACAGTGTTAATGCTCTAGAGGAAATTGTGGATAAAACAATTTTTTTTTTCCTTCTTTTCACAGCTGGATGACAGTATAGAATTTCCACTGTCAATCATGCATCTCTTGCTCTATTTTGTCATTTTTATGTGGTAGCTTACTAAATTCCAAGTTGTTCTGAAAACTTCTCAGTACATTTGCATAGAGAGGCTTAGCGAATTATTGTTGTTTGTAAAATAGAAAAACAGCTATTCTCAAGACAGAAAAACAGCTATTCTCTTTCATTTAGACATACTCTTGATATAAGATGAAAGGAAGGTAAACTCGGTGTAACTTTTGTTTATTGAGCGTTTATCTGATGGGTTGAGATGAAGACAGTTTAATAGGAAAAACAAAAGCCATGCAAGCAAGGAAAGCGAAACAAGAACTTTATTCAGTACTTCCCATTGGCAGGCAGGTGTTCTGTCATCTCCCGAAAGGCAGGGTTCCACCACGTGTAATGGTGGCTTGGCAAGTTGAAAGAGAATTGCTACAAAGGCAATTCTTTCTTCCTGTTTCTTCTCCCAGCTTTTTACACTGAGCAGGACACCATATGGTATGGCAATGAAGAGGTTTTTCAGCAGCAGTTATCTCTGTGATTTGCAATTCCTGCAGGTTGGTACAGATCAGTAGTTCGGTTACTAAATACTACTTTATTCTACAAAGTACATACTCTTCTAGATTTCTTTGCCATGTGCTGGGCTTAATTTTTTCCTTGTTACCTCATTTTTACTCTACTCTCATTTTAATGCAGGCAAAAGAAAGTAAAATGAAGGTTTTCCTATGTGCTGTATTAACAGATCTTTTTTGTTGTCATTACAGAGCTCTCTCTTTTTCAGAGTACTTTACTGTGAATCTAATTAATTGATACATTAAATAATTTCTTTGAGTTAATTTAAAAACGTAGAAAAATTTGCTTTCATTTTATTCATACTGCTACTCTTTGATTTTTTTTCCTGTTTTTCAGAAAGTTCTACAAGTCATACTCAATGTAGTGCTTCAGCTTTGAGTAGTTTCTTGTAAAGGTTTATAATCCCTCTGTACTGAAATGTTTGGAGCCTTACTCCTTACTTACTGTCAATGTAACCTTTCATAACTGCTGGAACCTTTTTTTTTTTTGGTAAATGCAACCGTTTTCCATACCAGCTAAATAATATGAGGCCTCAAAATTTTATTAAAGTGTAATGTGACGCAGGACGCCTAGGTAAGATAAGCCATGTGCTAACATCAAATTTATTTTGTATCAGAAAAAATTTAAAATTCCTCCAAATTAAGCATGAAATTATTTCCTTTGAGTAACCATAGAAGATGTTTGTAATATAAGAATTTTTATTTTCAACTTGCTGAAAAAAGGAAAAATATTCACGAAATTTTTCAAAAAAATGAAAAACTGAAGAATTTAAACCAAGTACTGTAGCTAGGAGTGCAAATTAGTTTTGTAGCTGAGTATCTCCATTTTTGCTTGGCTTTCTACTATGTGTTTTATATACATAATATGGGACTTGGATCCATTTTCCCTGTGGTGAACTGCATCATGTATTAATCCGAAGCAAATGTGCTATGTCCCGTATTTATTTAGATATACTAAGATGACCAAAGCTTGCTATTCAGCAAAAAAATTCAGCTGTAATAATTTAGAGAAATAATGTTACCTTCTTCAGTGGGATTTTATCAGCACATACTGTGTTTTCATACTTCAAAGAAAGTGCTGCTATGTTTTGGAAGTACTGTATTGATCCCACATTTAGTGTAAGTATAACCTTAAGGAAAAAAAATTGGTGTGAGATGAATAAAGTCAATCTTCCCCCTTACAGTTGTACATAACATGTACATGTACATTACATAGGTTTGCATCCAAAATGNGCAATATGGTAAAAACTGCAAGACTTTTCCTGTGGAAATTAAAATTGAGAGATATGGCTGCACAAGATATGGTGATGATTGAAAGGAAGATGTGATTTACTCTAAAGTCAGTGAGGTCAAAATGACTAATTTTTTTCTCATGCTTTTCGTCTCTTCTGAGGGAAAACACAAAAATCTGTAGTGCTTTAACCTAGATAACTATTCCTGCTTTCATAATTTAAAGTAGTCATGAAGCAGGTGAATTGATGACCTGAAAATCATCCTGTTTAGAGGGATCTACATAACTTTGAGCTATTACAGAGGGTCCTAAATCATGTCAGTTCTAGCCTTGCATTCCTGGTATGAATGTTAAATGAGACCCTACATGATTTTTGACAGTGAGGGTTTTCGCGGGCAGAGTAAATTGCCAAAAATTAGCTATGCTATTGAATTATTTTGCTCACCTTTAGTCAACACAGATGTAGCTATGTAACTGTATTATCTGAGGCAGTTGTTTCTGGTTACTTTATTGTTGTAGCAAGATTGGGTGAGAATTCACTTAGTTTGAAAATTATAGGTTCCAGGGTATATAAGTCTGCAAGTGCCATAATGTGATCAAGAAAAAGTGGTAAATAACTTACAATAGAAAATAAACATCTGAGATGTTACTTTTCAATTTAAATAATTTAAAATTCTCAGAATATGATGGCATATAACTTTAGAGGTTTCGTTTAAATTTTCCTAAATGTAGTGGTGACTAGGCTGATCTGAAATAACATTATGCCACTATGCTTGCTGGTCTACAGTTTAAATGAAGTTCCAGGTACACAGTAAGCTTCCACCGAAATTGTGCAACAAAACCAAACCAACCAACCAACCAACTGAAAGTTCCTTACTGTAAGGCAAGTCCTTCCCAAATCACTGTAGAAGTCATTGTGAAAAGACACCATAATTTAAAATGGGATGCCACCCACTGCTTTCCTGCCCTGTGTAGCATTGTGTGGATTCTATTTGAATTTGAACAATAATACTTTACGGTAGTCAGAGTCCGGGGATCATCCCTTCCTGAGACAAAAAAAAAAAAAAAAATTGTTATCTAGGGTACATTTTGTTCAAGTCATATCAAAAAATAATGAATGAAAATGCTGATGAAACAGAATCTTGAAATTCAATTCTATTCTACATGATATCTCTCTGCTATCCATTCTTAGAAATGCAGTTAAAAACAAAACAAAACAGCCACAAGGAAGACAGGCCTGTTTTGTACATTATAGATTTGTTCTTTCATTGTAAGCTGTTAATTATTTGACATTATTTAGTTAAATTGGTTGGGAATGAGGTTTCAAAATATCTCTGAAAGGTTTGCTTAATAACTTATTTATTAGAAGTGTTTATAAGGGAAAAAAGAGGAAAAAAAGGGAAGAAGAAATTATTTCCTTACTCTTTACAAGTATGATTTGGGCAAATGTAGAATGGGCTGTGTGCAACACTGGTGGATCTCTTTTTTCCTTTCACTCTGTGCCACGTTGTACTAATGTTGTTTTCATAAACATAAGTACTAATTTAGATGTATGCCTACACACCGTAAAACAAGTATTATTCTGAGATGCACTGTTCAGTGATTTGGACATCTATTAGGGAATTCCTGTATTCAAATCCATTTACAGTGCTAAAGCAATGGGAAAATGTGTGCAACATAAAGTTATTAAGGTCCTTTCTCTGGGCTGGACTGACTTGGAAAAGCGTGGTGCCACTGTTTTTCTTAGGCTACATTTTAATCCAGTGTCAGATACACAGGCAGCTTCAAATAAACTTGTGAAGAAATGAAAGTCCTTATTGTAAGAAGACTTCCTGATGATGATGATGATGATGATGATGATTTTGATGGTTACTTCCCAAATCTCTATTGAAGTCATAAGGCTTAGATATCATAACTTAAAATGGTTTACAGTCCCGTTTTAGTTACATGTATGGTATAGTGCCCTTCCCTTTGTTTCATTACAAACAATAGTGATACCAGTTTTATAAAAGATATTGTAATTATGGTAACTATACAAAGACTTATCCAAACTGTCTCCGTATTTCTTTCATGTTGTTATTACTAGCAGTAATAGCAGTTGCAGTAGTATCTGGTTATTCAGATAGAGATGTGCCAAAATTCAGGGTAACAGAGAAAATTATGTGGGAGGACTTTCAGGAAAATGTCCCAAAGAAATATGGCATGAAGTGAAACTTTTGCTGCTTAGCATTGAGCCAAGTGGAGTAAATTTGCAAAACTAGTGGGTTATGTAAAGGATCATGTCTTCTTTTGTCTCTCTTCCTGGGACAGAACTGAGCCTTGAACCGGCAGTGGAAATTTGGCCCCTGATAATTTTGCTTTTCCTTCTATCCTTTACTCATCTTAGATTTGACCAATGTCTATTGGGTTTCACATAAAATACTGATTCGTTTTATTTTAGAGAGGAAATAATTGTTGAGTTGTTTAAGAGAAAGTTCTGTGTAACTCCTACAGAAATGTTGTATCCATTCTGGATCTCCACTCACAGAAAAAAATTGCTAGGTTTTGTCCATGTGAAGTCTGCATTTTGAGGGGTTTTTATTTGTACAATCCACCCTGGTAATTTAACATTTGTTAAATTATTGTAGAAAATTTTCTCTTATGGAAACACGGAAAAGACATCACTTACACAAACATTTTTTATCTCAACAAAGAACTCAATCTTCTCGTTTATGGGACTGCAGCCAAAACCTGCAGGACATTTTAGAGTGTGCTTGTGATGTAGCGTGATGTAGCATAATGTAGGTGACCTCAAATTCTCTTCCAGCCCAAACAGATTAAATGGATAGTCACATATAGGTGTTTTTAATCTTCCTTAGTGAACTTATAAATACTAAATAACTCATCCAGTGCACAAGATGTGTGGTAGCACGGTCCAATCCAAAAGATTGGAAGGGGTAAATCCTTTTGGAGCAAGGATCTGTTCACTACATAGCAAAGTAGATATGTCAGCCACCATAGGAAAGATACAATTGTATATTTAAAGGAAGTGGAACAAAGATTATTTTAGTTATGAAGAGTGGTCATCTCAAGAACAGAATAGAAGGAAATAGGGGAGGAAAAATTAAATTTTTCTGGATCCCTAGAAGACTTGGAAGATGAGTTTGCCTGTAAGAGTTAGTGGAGGACTCAAAAGGGGCATCACTTTCATTAATGGAGGAGCTCTCCTCAGCTGGTGTTTTCTGTGACAAACAGTCCCAAACAGGCAACTATGGTTTATAAGGACTAAACAGCAAAGTAATTGAGCAAAAAATTGAAAGACAAGGGGAGATCAAAAAATATGGGATGTTCTCTGATGTTACGGAGTTTCACTTTTCATAAGAAGAAATTTTACAAATTCTTTCTTTATCTTCTTTCTTAATTGAAAGTTAATTTAGTAAGATTGAAAGTACCTAGATAAGAACCAGGCATTATCCATCTATGCAGGTAGATTGGAATGTTAGTTCTCAGAATAATTCTTCCAAAGCATGCAAAAGGTAATAGTGTGTGACTTCACTCTCGCTGAAGGCACCAGTGAGAAAATGTCACCAAAAATGAAAGCGAAGTATGTTCCAGCAAAAATATAATAATTGAGAATGCACTATAGAATTCAGTGACATGCAATGAGGTGTGCAAGCGTAAGCTTCAAGATTTGTAAGGAGTGTGTAACATTTTACTGTAAGTATTTATATTTGTGGGGTGTGTGGTGCTTTTTTTTTTTTTTGGTAGTTGTTTTTGTTTTGTTGTTGTTGTTGTTGTTGTTGTTGTATCCTCATACAACATGATGGATAAATATGAAAGTCATATGGAGATATTACCTCTGCTTAAAATTTCCTTTTTGCAAAATACTGCTCATTTTTGTTAGGAAATCAGTACACTAAGTTTGCGTGGGTATTCCTGAGAAATCAACACTGTATATTTCTAAATGTGATGTGCTTTTCTTATTGATGTTCCTAATTTAATTTTTTTTTTAGGTTTCTATTGCATGTTTAATTATACCAGATTTAATCATTCATGCCGATGAAGCTGACAGCCTATTACATTTTTTGTTACACAGGCTGACGGCAGATCTCAGTAGATCCCAAATATTAAAAAAACAGAAAGTGTTACTCCTTGTGGTCTGTGCATGTCCATGCATTTTATAAAGGTCTTAATACAGTATTCTTTATTGGCATTTGTGTTATAAAGTGGTTAAAAAACTTGTCAGTGAAAAGGAATTTTATCTGTACTTCAGTGGAGTTGTAATGGATGTTTTTAGTGGCAGAAACCACCTTCACTAAGGTCTGGATATGATGTAGAAGACAAACTGGTGTAACATCATATGGGTTTGGTCTACTGCAGGACATTAGCTCAGGCTGTAGGATTCAGATCAATTCTTAAACTTAAAAGTTTAGTAATGAGAAGGAGTAAATGACATATTAATTAAAAACCAATGATAAAAGAACTTCTAATATTATATATTTGAGTAAGTCATGAGGTATGGTGGGGTTAAATCTGATTAAAGAATTGCCTTCTGTGTTACTAAATTCCATAAAAACTGGCTCGATGCCAGTCTCAAAGTACATAGGTGTGACTAAGGTGAGGTCACTAGTCCTGTTTTTTCCAATTTTTATGTCTGCAACATATGCTGGGATAAAAATTGCATACTATCAATAATAAACTCAGTATGGATGAAGAGATAGACTGCCTCCTCAGCAAGTTTGCAGATGATACCAGAGTGGGCTGAGGACCTGTACAGGCTGGGACCTGACCTACTGGAAAGGATCTCTGTGGAGAAGGACCTGGGGGTCCTATTGGAGAACAAATTGCCCATGAACCAGACTTGTGCCCTTTGAGGCCAGCAAAGCCGATGGGATCCTGGGGTGCCTTAGGAAGAGGATTGCCAGCAGGTCATGGCAGATGATCTTGTTGCTCAGCCCTGGTGAGGCACATCTGGAGTGCTGTGTCCCGTTCTAGGCTCCAAAGAACAAGACAGACATGGAGCTCCTTGAGCAAGTCCAGAAGAGGGCTATTAAAATGATTAGGTAACTGAAACTTCTCTATTATGAGGTGTCCTGGTTCTGGCCAGGACAGGATTAATTTTTGCCGGGAGGGGCCATGTTCAGGACCCTGAGCTTATTTTTATACAACCGCACATCATCTTCTGGGGATGGGGCAGGGGCTCCCTTCCATGTCAGTAGCCCAGCAGAGGGAGTTTCTGGCTGTTGTCAGCGGTTTCCACAGAGGGTGATCAATTGCATGTGGCTCATTACTCTCTTATATGCTTTAACATTAGTACTGATACTGTTACTGTTCGTTGTTTAATTTTGTTTCTGTTTCCAGAGCAGATTGGAAACAAATTTGAACTAATCATTTGTTAGTTTAGATCCAGAGTCACTGGTCACAATGTTGCTTGGTCTCTTCTTGCTATTGTGGTACCTAATCCTGTACATATTCCCATATATGCACTATGTGCGCCTCACAATGTTCTTTTTCAGAGCAGGAGAGGGATCACAATTATTTTTTTGCTGTACTGTGTATGATACCAGTTTGTGACATGAAAACATCGAGGGCAATGAAGGTAATTTGGAATGTGTATTCAGTGTTGCTCTGCTATCCTTACCTTGGTTGTTACCTTTGGGAATCCATTAATAACTGTACCCACTGGAAAGAACAGGGGAAGCTGGATTTCTGCACCGTTTTACCCATTTCTTCCTTCAAGCTGTTATAGTAGCTTTTGAGAATTTTGAATTTCCCTTTGATGTTAAGGAAGGCATGTTCTTGTTGCTAAATCTGCAGGGTTTTCTGAATGTGGTTAATACCCATATTTGTGTGAACAAGAGTGACAAGAGAGATCTTTAGGAAGGTCTTTCAGATATCTGTCCTCCAGGTTGGGTGAGTGGCATGGAAGATGGAAGAAAATGGTCCAGCTTTTGAAGGACTATTCTACTCCAGTGGTTCAGAAGTTAACCCCGAAAAACTACAGGATCTTGATTAAGTGGCAGAATATTTGGAAGATAAATTCTGTGACAGCTCCAGAGAGGTGATAAGTTATGCAACGTGCTGAGCTGTAGCTACTCCTTAACAGACACTGCTTGTTACTATACAGCACTCTAAGGAAGAGGAAAGCAGAACAACAGGCATCAAGGCCACTCAAACTGCAGCTGAACCAGAGGAACAACCCTTGCCGGTAGCAGCTGCCCCTATACAAAGATAAAGTTCAAGAACAAATCAAGTTAGCTTCATGCGGGATGAGGAGGAAGCAGGGCCCTCAGAACAGGAGGAAGTGGCAGGGCAAGAAGTAATCACCCAATCTCTATTCTTGGGTGAGCTCAGAGATATATAAATAAATTTCAGCTGAATGAGCCCCAAGTGACCTGGCTGCTCTGATCCTGGGATATCATGGCCCATGATATGAAACTAGATGTTCGTGAAGCCAAGCAGCTGGGATCCCTGTCCTGGCATCTAGGCATTGACAAGGGGATTGGGAAGAGGACAGAAACTCTCAGCCTTTGGAGGTGACTCCTGTCAAGCATGAGAGAAGGGTATTTGCTCAAGGGTGTTCTGATAATGCACCCAAGCAATTGGAGCACAATGGAGAAAAGTACCCAGTACTTGAGAGAATTAGCTGTGCTGAAGGTAATCTGTAAGTGTTCAAACAAGCTGTAGATGTCTGTAGATCCAAGTGAGGACCAGTGTACACAGTCCATGTGCCAGAAGTTTGTACAGAGCATGCCATTGTTGTAGACCATCCCACTAGCACTGATATCAATGAAAGAAGAACAAACAGTGCTTCAGGCAGCTACCTGACTCTGGGAATGTGAAGATTATATTTTCTCCTCCCTACCAAAATGTACCTTGTCTGTGGAAAGACTGTCCAAGGCTGCAGAAAGACTCAAATACTCAAGCAAATTAGCAAGAGAATGTCCCATGTCCTGCTACCATGGACCAGAGTCTCTGTTATTGGGAGCAAGCAGCCCCTGTCTGTAAGTGAGAGGACCCATGCCGTGAGGTAACCTGTGGTTTTACCCATGTGACCACAGAGAGGACATGAGGAAGTGGGATGGAAACCCATCTCTGCACTAACAACATGGATACGTGACCTGAAAGGAAGAAGAGGTACCACAGGAAATTCTTCAAGGATAAATGCCACTCTATTTTCCTTTGGGCAAGTCCTACCTCAGACAGTGTGATGATGTAACTTCTGGTCCTCTTGAACTTCTGGACCTCGCTTTATATTTTCAAGAAGTGAGCAATGAGTGCCATGACCAGAACTAGAGGGGCTCGGACTCTAGCCAGGTAGAGGAAAGGGCAGTCAGATCTCTTGGGCTGTGTGGATCCCATGCCCTGGCACATCAGACATGCCAGGGTATGGCAGTGGAGCACAATGCTCCTTGATGCCNAGAAACTGGCAGTGGACTGCCATGGCCTGAATGATGTTTGCTTTCCCCTGGGGAGGCATGGAGTACACTTGGAACTGACTGCCCCAGGGCTGGAAACACAGCCCCACTATTTGCTATGGATTGATCCAGACTGCACTGGAAAAAGGTGAGGCTCCAGCACGCTTGCAGTACAGTGATGACATTACAGTGTGGCAACACAGCAGAGGAAGGTTTTGAGAAGGGGGAGAAGACAATTAAAATCCTCCTGAGGGCGGGTTTTGCTATAAAAGAAATTTAAATTACAGGACCTCCCCAGTAAATTCAGTTTTTAGGAATAAATTGCTGTCATGGGCTAGGAATCATACTCCCCAATTTAGTGCTCCTACTGAGACTCTCCAAACGACACCCCTGCTCGCTTGCTTGCTTCTGCTTTCCCTCTCTCCCTTGCCAGCAGGCTGGAGAGGAGAATTGGAGGAACAAAAAGTAAAGATCACAATTGAGATAAGAACAATTTATGAGACGCAGCAATGAGATAAGGAAATAAACAATAGCAGCAATGACATTAACAACAGAGTGTACAAAAAAATAAATGTTACTGCTCACCAAGGAAACCCCTGAAAACAGACAATACACAACTGCCTCTTCTGCCATACTACCCCCACCACTCCCTCTGGCACAGAATGAGTCTCACCCATACTACTCCCTCTAGCATGGAACTGGAGTTTTCCCACCTCTCAGTCCACCGCACTTGCTCGATGGGGAGGAAGCCCTTCTCCCAAGAAGAGATCCCCTTCCTCTGCACCCAGTAATGACATGAGGTGGTACAGAATAACCTGAATGTCCTAACCTCCTTCTGGCTACTGAAAAAATTAACCCTGTACTGGAGGGAACCAGGACAAATGGCAAGATGGACACCATTAGTTTCCAGTGGATGTGGTCAGAAGAGCAGCTATGTCCCCCACGATGAACAAAAAGGAAATGAAGGCTTTCATAAGTGTTGTGGGGTTTTGGAGGATGCATATTCCAGATTACAGTCAGACTGTAAACCCTCTGTCTCATATGACCTGGAAGAAGAATGATTTTAAGGGGGGTCCTGAACAACAACAAGCTTTTGAACAAATTAAACAGGGGATTGTTTATACAGTAGTCCTTGGGCCCGTCAGGACAGGACAAGATACAAAAGGTATGCTCAACACTGCAGCTGAAGAGAATTGTCCTTTCTGGAGACTCTGGCAAAAAGTATCCAGGGAGACTCAAGGATGACTCATGGGGTTCTGGAGTTGTGGGTACAAAAGATCTGAGGCCTGAAACACGCCAAATAAAAAAGAAATAATGGCAACTTATGAAGGGGTTTGAATGCTTCAGAAGTGACTGGCACTTAAACACAGCTTGTCCTGGTAGCCTGAGTGCTGTTGCTGGGCTGGATGTTCAAAGTCCCTTCCACACATCATGACACTGATGTGACATGAAGTAAGTGGGTTGTGCTGTTCATATAGCGAGCTCAAATAGGAAACTCCAATCTCCCAGGGATCTTGGAAGTCATCACTAACTGGCCAGAAGGCAACAATTTGGGACCATCATCATCATCAGAGGAGGGGAGGATGACATGTGCTGAGGAGACCCCAAAATATAATCAGCTACCTGAAAATGAAAAGTGATAGATGCTCTGAACTGAAGGTTCTTTCCATACAGTAAAGATACATCAAAAATGGACAAGTCACAAAGGCTGTTGAGAGACAAGGTGGATCAAATCAGCGCTGAAAGCCTGACTTTAGATATTGCTGAAAAAAAATGGCCAGCACTCTATTTCTACACTGACTTAGGGATGGTGGCAAAATGCTCTGTAGAGTTGGCTGGAACAATGGAAAAAGACTAATTGGGAGTGCAGAGACAAAACCCCCTGAGCTGCTGAACTGTGGCAAGATGTCATTGCCTGGATAGAGAAGTTGGCTGTAAAAGTACATGATGACATGCACATAGTTGGGCTGCTGAAGAGCATTGCAACAACAGATGGGTGGATCGAGCTGCCAAGATTAAAATGTCTCAGGAGGCTCTGGACTGGCAACATAGGGGTGAATTACTTCTGACTTGGTGGGCCCGTGATGCTTCTGGTCATCAGGAAAGAAATGCAATCACCAGATGGGTCAAGGAGTGGACTTACCCATGGATGCTATGCCCCGGATTATCCATAACTGTGAAATGTGTGCTGTGATTCAAGCAGGCCAGGTTAGGCCTCTGTGGTATTGTGGTCACAGAGTCACTGAATATTCAGAGCTGGAAGGGACCCATAAGAATCACTGAGTCCAACTTGTAAATGAATGGTCCATATAGGGATCAAATCCTAAAACAATCCATAGCATTGTTAGCACCGTGCTCTAACCAACCAAGCTTAGCTCAGGTCAAAATACAAATTAGGGAAAGCCTGGTAGCCTCACACTCCTGCAGACCTACCAAGGCAAGAACTATGTGCTCACAATGGTGGAAACAACCACAGGATGGCTGGAGGCATACCCTGTGTCTCATGGAACACCATCTTGGGCCTTGAGAAGCAAGTTTCACAAACATGGTATATGAAAATAATTGATGAAAATTTGCTTTCAGCCCAGAGCATTGATCCCTGCTACAAGTTTTTCTGCTTTTACCTTTCCTTCAAGAAAAAGCTGCAAATGTTGACTGTTCAAAGTATGCCTACGAAGTGATACAGGGTGTCAAAAATAAGGCTTACAGGAGAAAGCTGAAAGAATTTATTTTATTGAANTAGAGGGGAACTGTTCTTTTTATTTTTAGGAATGGGAAGTTTGTTTCTTGAGTGAAGTGTAATCTAAGTGAAACCCTCTACCTTTGAGCAAACTTTGATGTAATTAAATCACAGTCAGAGCTTTCATTGAAACAAACAGACAATTCTTTCCTGCTTTTGTGTGAATTCTCTCTGCATCTTCTGGTTTAGGAAAAAGAAAAATGATTCCTATGTATTTCTGGTAACAGGGTGTGTAAAATATGCTCCCTTGTGGTAAAGAGGCTTTTATTGATTGGAAGAAACATGTATATGTTATGTGACTATGTTATTCTGCATGAAAATAATTAATTTCTAATAAAATGTTCCAAATTTAAAAAACATCGTGACAGTACTAAGATGGTGACAATGTTATCATCCAGCAAGAAAGTTAGACTTACTTGGTGAGAATGAACATTTCATGGTGCTACAAAGTTAGTTTTTATATATTGCATGATGACAGGGGAAAAAATGAATGCTAATGGTGAATTTTATGTGCTTTTGATCAATATGAAATATTCTAATTCTAAATTGTATTTTTTTCAACTCCCTTACAATATATATGTTACAATATCTGTTTTCATTCTCTCTAAAAACCTTGTCTTTTTTCTACCATGCATGTTTGAGGAACTTCCAACTGACATAAGGAATATTAGTCTTTCATAGCTTTTCCCAGAAAAAAAACCCCACTGGACTTACTGGATTAAATTATTTACCCATAAGATCATATTTACTAACATTTAATATATTACTACCTTTTTATACAAAAAGCCTTTTTCAACCTGTAGTCCATGTTGCAAACATCTCCATCAAAACTCAACAAAAACGCAAGATATTTCAGTGATAGAAATACTAATTAAATGCTATGGGCCAAATAAAGCCCCTAGGAACCCAAAAAACTGAGATTCTGTGAGGTTTTGGAATGTGTTTATCATAATTTTGCCGTTCTGACTTTTTTGAGAAAGTAGGCCTTCAAGTCAAAAGACACAAACTGTGCTCATCTAGAAGTTCTTCTACTTCATTCACTGTTGGACACATCCTTGGAGAAGTTGGTCTAAAAGTGTTACTGAAGCATATTTTCTTAATTAATAGATTTTGTCTTACTTCTTCATAGTGAATCAGAAGATCCTAACTGGAAGTCATCCATTTCTCCCATCACCTCTCACACATCACTCTAATTTGTCCTTGTCTGATGTTTTATTGAATTATATGCCCTTTCACCACTGAATTCACAAATAAAAAATGTAATTGGAATCTATGAAAAAATACAGTCTTTATCTAGTAATCTTGGAAATTACTGTAAGAACTTTCCTGGTTTCAAATGGTAGTAGGAATTAAGTTTTAGCGATAATACTTTCCTTGCATTGAGTCATTGTCTGAAGGTTTCTGGAAAAGATCAAGAGAATCAGGAGTGAGTTAATTCAGTTGTTATTAATCTTTCTTTAATGTCAGTCAATAGTAGTGTTTCTGACTTGTGACTGGTTTCTGAGTACTAAGTACAAGGAAGTCCTTTATTTCACTTGCTTATGCATTTTCAGAACTCTTCATTATTTTCATGCTCCATTTCCCTACANGCAAGTTTCACAAACATGGTATATGAAAATAATTGATGAAAATTTGCTTTCAGCCCAGAGCATTGATCCCTGCTACAAGTTTTTCTGCTTTTACCTTTCCTTCAAGAAAAAGCTGCAAATGTTGACTGTTCAAAGTATGCCTACGAAGTGATACAGGGTGTCAAAAATAAGGCTTACAGGAGAAAGCTGAAAGAATTTATTTTATTGAAGAATTCTTGAGGTAATTTTGTCATCATTGGTATAAACTTTCACTTGAAATAATACATCTGATAGTGAAGAAAGGAGATTATTTCCTTCGTATGGAGACAAGACGGCAAGATCCAAAGGTTTACAGCTAAGGTAAATATTAAATCATGTCTTGAAAATCTTAGATCTGGAAAAGAGTCATTATTCCCTAGCAGTAAAGATATTTAAGTTTATAAATGGAATTTACAACCATAAAATACTGTTATACAGTGCGTGTGTGTAGGTATGAATTACTGGGACGATTTTACAGTCTGTAAGTGGAATCAATTTGGTGTTGACTCTTTTAATCCTGGAATGAATAGGTGCATACACTTTTTTTCTCTTTTCCTACAGTGTGATACCAAGGATTTTATCTATACTGCCCTCTACATTCAGGCCTCTTGAGATTCATTGCTTATTGGATACTTTCAAGCAAGGCAGAACTAGCCCAGGCCTTTGGAAGTGATTGTGAGGATCCTGTTGCCAGAGTCATGGATTGAATGAGGGGGGCTTTTGGGATTTTTTGTAGGCACTGAATTTCCTTGATGTTTCCCTGTGAAACTTTACATATATATATATATATGTATATATTT
>WBMY01008400.1:19926-34224 GCA_013397315.1 Donacobius atricapilla
AATAAACATAATTTCCAGCTATAAAATAACCATGCCAACAATAGAAGATACATCGCAAGGTGTGAAACTTTGCAAATGTCTGTAGGGAAACATTTTTTTGTATCCCTTCCATTCCTGTATAATTAAATTCTGATCTATATAAATGCAGGGTTTATCTTATTCCTTCTGGTTTGTCTTTTTAAGTTCACCGTGTTCATTCACAAAAAGTCTTTCATGTCCCAGAAGAACAAGGTTGTCTGTGAGCACAAAGGAAATTTGGCTTTTTGTGCTCACTGGCTGTTCTTGATTTCTTGTTGGCATGAAATAGCTATGATTATGAAAAAGGGAAGGAAAGAAAAGAAATATAGCATATTGAAAGGAAGGAAATACAGCATTTCATGTATTTTGTGAAAAATACATGCCTGATGTGAATATAAAAGGAACAATTGACTGCTAAGTATCAGAGTTCTGTGCTGAATTTGTGTTAACTGCTATCTGGAAAAGATAAAAACTTCATCAGAAAACTGGAAGACTTTGTTTCGAAGAAAATTTCAAGGAAATCATCAGCCCTGCCATGCAGGTTACCTCCTTGATAAAGTCTTTACATTTGCAGAGAAATTATTTCAAAATCCTGAAACCTTCTTTTTTTATCTTGAGCAATCAGCTCCCTGCCTTCTCTCTCCACCACCTCCAAGAAATAAGTGAAATCTATTAATGAAAACTTGTGTTTAAATAAAACATAAATTAAGAAAATCAGCCTGAGTTAGTCACTAGTAAATTTTCAGCTTGAAAGGTTAACGTCTTTCAAAGAGGTAAACAGCCGAAAACCTCAGTGAAGTAAGGCATTATGATCTTAGTTGGCTACCACGTGCAGTTGAAATGTAATTATGTGGAAATGCCTTATATGTTCCATAAACTGAACTGAAGAATGGAAGACCCTGGTGGCTCTCCAGAGGCATGAATGAAACAGTGCAACTTTCCTAGAGAGTTGTTTTTAGACTTCTAGTTGCATATAACCAGCGGTAGACCTGAGATAAAAACGTTCTTAGGCTCTCTGAACAAGGATAATTTATCCCTGTCCTGGAAGCAAATGCAAGCATAAGCATATAGCAGCAGCAGTAATGACAGGCCGGGTTCATCTTAAGTGACATTGCATATTGTGTAGCTAGAAGGCCGGAAAGTGTGAAGGTCTAATGGTCTGTAAATCTGTCGACTTCTCCTCTTTTCTCTTATTAATGAAGATTTCACTAAGACTGGGACCAGCGTAATGGTCACTACCTCTCAGGAAAACAAGGGGAGGGGAAATCTCTTTTTATCTATGTCACAGGAATCTCATTAAATTAAATGAGTCTTTTGGAACTAATTACAAAACTCAACATTGACCACAGACTAAATTACCAAAATTAACATATGTAAAAATTCTATTAGGTAAAATGACATAGGTGGCCACTCCTGCAGAAAATAAAGTCTCTTTTGTTGAAAAGAGTGGACAGGCTAGAGAATATTTGGTCTTTGCGGTGTTAGGAAAAGAAACTTCAAAGTGCAGGTGACAGAACAAAAGATTTATTAAATATCTGTTGGAGGGTAGGTTTTGTGGCGCCTGTTTTTAGGTTTTAGCGAGCACTAGTCTTGTTGCTACAGTATGACATATCCTTTATTTTTATGAGCCTCATTCCTTTTCGCAAGGTTTTTCATCATAGATATCAATTTATTAAAATTTGATAGCAATGTTGATCCTTCTTAGGGATTACCTGCATGGGAAGGATGAACATTATTACACTTCGGAGAGACTCCCAGAGCTAATGCCTCTTCTATTCTCTTCCACTGTAACTGCATTTCTAGTTGTTTTTAGCTATTCTACTTGTCTGATGATTAGGTATTTCATTTTCTCTACTTGAGAAAAGATTGCAAAAATTTCTTTGATTTTTTTTTTTACACTGGTTTTGTTTTCATGTGGTTTACTAGAACAATTTTTTGTTTGTTTGTTTCATGTTAAAGTGTTTCTTTGCTCTTTAGGTACTCAATATTTTCTTTGAGTCCTTCATAAAACCAAAGAACTTGATAAGTTTACAGGGAAGTCAAACATCATAATATTTTTTTTCCTTCTATGCTACTTCTGTCCTGCCTTATGAGAAGTTTGATAGTTAATTAAGGAATTGGTAGGTTTTGTTATTTCTTGTTGGTTGAGGGAGTGTGAATTTTAAGAAAAAAATAGGTGCATGCAACAATATAATAGCTGAAAATAATTTTATTAAAACGTTAAATAAGTGAAATTTTAGTATGTTAATTTGTGTATGCTCTTGGGTTGGGTTGTTTTAGTTTGAGTTAAGATATGTCATGAGTAAAGTCAACGTGTTGATGTAATGCATATACTTTTTAGATAATAACAAACAGAATATAATTTTTCACATCAACTTGTCATTGCTAGGCACTGTATGTTGACCTTTGCTTATTTAGAGTAAATTTGTGCTCAAATTGAAAAGCATTGAAATCTCTTAGTCTTTATTGTGGACCAAGCTGATAATTCAGATTAAAAAAACGTTTCATTCAAAATAAAATCAGTGCCATATATTCTTGAAGTTTTCACAGAAAAGAGATTTATCTCCGTAAATGAGATCAGTTTTTTTCACGACATGATAATTAAAATATACTCTTAAGCACTCTGAATAAATAAATCTCAGATTGTCCCAGTATTCTGCTATTTTTATTACTATTTTTATTTCAGCAAGCAGCTGCTTTGGTGGACGAAAAAAAATTTATTTGGTCAACCATAATGTTATAAACATAGTCATGATAACTGTTACAATTGTTATTATAACTGTTACTATTATAAGATGATATCCTATTTGAACTTCTTTGTTGTAGTTCATGTGGCATGATCTATGTAATTTATAGTACCTGTGTATTAAAAATTTCTTGATTTACACTGAATATGCATAATGGGATTTGGAGCTGGAAGAGAAATGATAGGCCTACTTTATTCATGCATCACTTAAGAGTTTTATTCCTTTAAAATGCCTCAGTTGCTTTATAAATTTTATTAAACTCACCGTGGAATTATGGTATATGGAAAGGCATGCCTTATATAACTTGAGTAACTTTTCTTGAATAACAGGAAATATGTATTTTTTTAATGTATCTTTTCTTTCACAAAACCTTATTTGTTACCAGATTTTTGTGCATATTACTGAGGGTTTCTTTATGCTTTTGCTATCCTTATGTATTGTTTAAAAACTATATTTTTATCACAAAAAATGTAATAAATGCTATATGATGGGCAGCTTTTAACTAAAGCTCCTTGTTTTAAATCTGATGTTTGAATAGACTACTTAAGCATTTCTTTAGCCTAGAGAAGCTGTGTGAAAGAAATATCACTGGAAAGCCCTACATTGCCTTCAGCTGCAAGATGTGTTCTGTTGTACAGTGGAAGGCTGTCCAAGAGAAATGAAGCCACTGGTAGCATGTGAGAAAGCACAGAATTCAGACAGTGTTTCCATCATGTAGAATGTCTTCCAGTGTAAGTGAAAGCATACAGAATTGTCACTCAGTAGGGACAATTCTTTAATTCTTTTTAATTTACATTGACAAGCAAGTTGATACTGACCATCTGGTTCTTGACACTTCCTATGAAGTGTTTGGATTTCACTCTGGAATTCATACTAAATTTTGAGTTAAATTGCACAATGGAAATTGCCACAAGAATATGTTTTAAGCTACTGTGTGTGCTAAGCTACTAATATGTGCTAAGCAATAAAGCAGAAGTTCATATGAGGTCATTTTTCCTGAAACAAAGCATAGTGGCTGTTGTAAAAGAAATGTATAATTATTCAGGGTATATCTATTTGTGACACATTGTTCATTTCTCATATTGTGCCAAGGCAGAAAGCCATATCACGGACAGTTGGATTTTGGATAAAACCTTTTTTTAATATTCAAAATGTATGTGGCTTTCTATTATAAATCAAGTTTGACATAAACTATTGTATGATAAATGCTAAGTGCTTATAGAATTCTTCTGGGAATATCTCAAAGCAATATGTGTGTTTCACAAATACACATGTATTAGGCCATCTGGGTAGAATAATTCAGTACCATTGATTCCTTTCCAACACGTACATTAAAAAGAAAATGGTGAAAAATGTATTTGGCAGAGGCTAACATTACAAAGGCAGATGAATCATCCATCCAGCGGAAATGTACCTTTTTTATTATTTTGAATTGAAATTTGTGAAGACTTATACCCAGGGGTGATTTAAAAGTGGTGTGCCTGCTGTTGTTTATCTACTAGTGCTTCTGTGTATTAATGGCATGCTCTCATTCCTGATGATTCATTTCATAACACATACCACCTCTCACCAGAAGATCAACATTTAAAATATGAGGCATTTGAGAGAGATGAGACATTCTGCTACAAGAAGCTCTGAAATTTTCGGCAGAGGGAAGACATGGACCTGTGAAGCAGGTCCAAATGAGGGCTGATAAAATGTTCAGAGGGATGGAGCAGAACCTCTCCTACAAGGGAAGGCTAGAGAGTTGGGATTGTTCAGCCTGGAGAAGAGAAGCCTCCACAGAGACCTTATCAATACTTAATGGTGGCCTTTTCAATACTTAATAAGAAAGTAACAATAGGACAAGGGGTAATGGTTTTGAACCAAAAGAGGGTAGATTTAGATTAGTTACAAGAAAGAAATTTTTTATGATGGGAGTAAAACACTAGAGCCGTTTGCCCAGAGAGGCTGTAGATGCTGCACGCCCAGAAACATTGAAGATCAGGTTGGATGGGACTTTGGGCAATCTGATCTAGAGCAAGTATCCCAGCTTGTGGCTGGGGGTTGGACTAGATGACCTTTAAAAGTCCTTTCCAGCTCAAACTGTTCTGTGATTCTGTGGGTCTGTGACTGTATATCATGCATATAGATTTGAGGAAAAATGCCTTTTTTTTTCTCCTCTTGATATTCATCTTAGTATCTAGACTTACTATGTAGGCTTTGGCAGTAGAGAAAGGATCAGTGAGACCTTAAGTGTTCCCTTGCATCAGCAGTGTAAGTAGCTCTCTGTGTGAAACACAGCATCATCATATTCTTCTGTTTCTAATGCAATTTATGACTAATAAGTTCTTTCTTTCTTCTGTGCTGTACAGAAACCTTTCACTAATGAGATCTTTTTGGTCTTACCAGTGCAATGCATTTACTCATAAGACCTTCATTTTCTTTCTTTTTGTGCTTGCCAGTTGGACAATTTGTCTCAAGTAGAACAGCTTCTTTCACTATTGAAAATCTAATATGTGGATGATGAAGTGAAAAAATGAATTTGCAGTTAGATACTAAAGAGTAGCTATAAAATTTTGCCCTTTTTATTGTGTAAACCAAGAACAGGGAATAAAAGTTATGAAAGTAATAACAATAATATTAATTCTTTTTTTTTTCATGAGTGAAGTATCCTGAATTTGGTAGAATATGGTACATGTGACTTTATCAAGAGCAATTAATAAAACCTAGTTTTGTGAATGTATGTTATTTATGGGATTTAGGAGAGAATTTCTTACGGTAATAGTCAAGGCCATGACTAGGCCTTTCCTTTAGAAAGAGCTTTTCTCAAAGAACTGAATTAAGCAACATAAAAAAAAAGAGTGTGATCAAAAAATCCCCTTGGGGCATTCATATAAAAGTCTTGCTGCTAATTAGAAATACCTATAATTACTTAGCAGAAACACTTAATTATTAATTAAGGTAAGGAAAAGATTTTGTATTCATTAATATTTATAGGTTTTCACAGTGAAGCCTGATAGACAAATAGAAGGATTGGAAAAAGAAGAATTCACCTATGATTTGTCAGTTACTATTTGCATCCAAAGAATGTGATTGTCCTGAAAAGAAACACTTCATAAGGACTAAAAGTAACATAATTTTCTCCTTCTCTAAAGAATAGATGCCAGCCCCAGTATAGCTGGGGAAGGACTTACTGCACTTCTTTGAGTGTTTTAAAGTTAATGTTCTTTAAGCTAAACTAGATCAGTTTGCAAATCTCAATTGATACATTTCATATTTAAATGAAGAATGAACACATATCATGTATAGTGATTCAGCTGGAGAGGCACGTAAAGCTAGAGTATTGATTAGCATTTGCTTGTTTCTGCACAATTCACTGTGAACTGCAGTTAAGTCTTTTTCTGAAATGCTCAGGTTTTATTCTGTATGTTGTTAGGACTTGAATACTAGTAATTGTGAGATAATGATTATTTTGCTGTGTCTGTATCAAACACATATACCACTTGCAAAGCAAAAAAAAATTCCATTTGGTCATGTTTACTGTGCTTAAAACAGATGAGATTACTTTTTTATTTAATTTTGTTCAGTTTGCTGGGCTTTATAATTTTTTTTAGAAACAGCTATATTAAATATGATTGCACATTAAAAGTGATTGCAAAGACCTGTGCTGGCATCAGGTCAAAAGTAAATAAAAAAGCATGTGGTGAGGTTGTAGCTTGGTGCTGCAACAGAGAATTGAATGTGTCACTTGCTATTCATGTAAATCATAGTGAATGAACAGTGAACCATTTCTTGGTATAATCTCAGAAGTTAAGTTAGAAGTGGGTCAAAACAGCTGGTTGAAGAACATGGTAAATTATCATCTGGTGGTCTCGTGAAATACTGGGTAAAAAACCCCCAAACCTGGGCTTCAGTACTGATGCTTCTACACATAATACAGCAAGAGGAAATATTGAGAGATATGCTGCTCTCAGATGCAGAGTTGATTTTGTTACAGTTCCGCCGTTCTGTTAACACTTCTGTTAAGTGGTGTCTGACTGATTAACCTGGATGTGGTATCTTTCATTGGCAGATAATTGTGATGATCAGCTGGTGTCTTCTTTGCCTCAGTCATCATTCAGCAGTTCATCAGAGCTGTCTAGCAGTCACAGCCCTGGATTTGCAAGGCTTAATCGAAGAGAGGGTGAGTGAATTTTATTGGTCAGTTGTTAATTCTGGGTTGAAACGAAAACAGTTTAGATATTCAAGAGCATATATTACTGTTTTAAATAATTTTTCTCCGGTGTTCGTGAATGACAGTGTAGTCTCAGCTCAAGGAAGTTATGAATCTCAACTTCCCACCCTACGGTAAGCTGTCTTAACAACATGACCACTCAGTGGCGGAGCTGCTCTGTGGGCTTATTGAAGAGGTAGCATCTATGGATACTGACTTCTGTTTAATTATTACCAATGAGGTAATAATTAGTAAACTGTTTCATAGATGTTGTCCTAGGAAACTTCACTGAAATATTGTGTCTTAGCTCAAAATCTAGCCTTAATAATTCAGCCACAATGTTAGTGGTGGTTACTCAGAGACATTCGAATTCATTCAGTTTCCCTCATTGTTATATCTTACATTAATTTATTTAATTGAGAAGTATGCAAAATAAATCCTAAGAATATTTTGTCCTGCCAGAATCATTTCTGACATTGATTCTCCATGATTTACTGGACTATTTGCTATGTCAGATAGATAAAAACATTATAGTGAAGAAAGAATATGCCAATCCTAGTGTGCAGATTTGATAAGCATGAGCTTCTATTTTGAATGGAGTTGTGATGACTATGGAAATTATATGTCCTGAAAAGACTTCTCGTAGTTTGAAGTAATATATGCTCTTAGAATTTTAAATAACACATGTATTATCATCAAAGTTAGCATCTTCATATTGGTCTTCCTTAAAAATGCATGTTTGAAAGCTTTTTCCATTTGGCTCTCTTTGTGTGCTATTTTTGTTTGTGCCATGTTAAAATGCATTTTTTAGATGTTAATTTCCTTCTCTTTGCCCTGTACTGTATGCACAAATGCTTATAACCTTACATCTGGTATCATTTGAACTCATGTAGATATAAAACAGCAGGTAGCCTAATTAGAAGATTGTGATTGTCTGCCTTCTCATTCTGTGTACCTCAAGTTCACGGTATTGACTAGAGTACAGGTTTGAGAGTCTTATTAATTTGTCATTGTTTAATAATATGACCAGATTGTTTCGCTAGATATCTTTTGGTTCATTCAGATGTAATTTTATGGAATGTTGTAGATGAGGTGAGATGAAAATTTCTTCAGTCTTCACTAAATTAATCTTAATTAAATTAGTTTAAACTTATATTTTATTCATTTTTCAGTAAGAGTAGAGACTCTCACTGAAAAATGAATAAAAGTAGTACTTGTTATGGAACCAGGATTTTTCAATGTTCTACATTGAATTTGTGTTTAACTCTTTTCTGTGAATTTCCCATGCAAAACCTGATTATATTTGTAGGTGTATATATGTGAAAGTTTTATTTGGATGGAACGAGGCTAGTCATTACACGTACGTGGTTATAGAGAAAAACATTTAGCCATAGAAGAAATGACTGCTAAACCACACAGATTGGGGAGAAAAAACCTGTTATTAGGAAAATATGACGTGTGCTGTCAGTGATTTTATGGAAGCAATGAACACACATCATTACACATCATTATAGTTTTAAAAGAAATTGTGCAATAACTTAAGGCAGGTTTGCCTTTAATATAGATCATTCTCTACTTTGAATAAAAGCAACTCTTTTTTACAGCCAAAGTTAATGGTTAGGAATGATTGTGACCTCAAAACATTCATTCACAACAAGCAGATTGTGGTTCAAATACTATAGTATGCTTGGTTCTTAAAATGCCTAAGTTAGGGAAAACTGGATGCATTTTAGACAGAAAAAAGTTGAGTATTTTTACACAGATTACACAGGAATCAGAATGTTGTCCCTCATCAATAAAGAAATAAACTAAATAAACATACACATCTCCACTGTTTCAGTTGGCAATGGAAAGTTAAACAGTGCAGGAAATTTATTAGGAATGTGGGAAGTTGCACTGAAATAGTTCTTTAAACTCATAGATTTGTGTTTACTAAATGTAGAAAATCAATAGGAAAAGTTAAAGGGATTGAGGAGAGAAAACTGTAGCCTAAAAAATAAAAGTACAATATGTTTTTCATGTGAAGACATAGTAAAAACAGTATCAACAGAGAATTAGTAAAACAGATAATGGAGAATATGTTTCAGCTTTCTCTCTGTAAAGCAAAAAGATAATGTGGTTGAACTACTTGATAACAACAAAAATTTCCAGTCCATTAGCATTATGGAAAGTGATAATATCCAGGAATAACTCATTAAATGTTCTTCAGAGTTTTAATTGTTACTAGTTCAATGATTCCCTGAAGTTTTCAGATACTCAATAATCAAGCACAGCTAATGAATACTCCTGCTAGCTGCTAAAGTAGTTACTCTGACATCAGCTTTACTGGCAATAATGGAAAATTAGATAGAAAAATTAAGTAGCAAGAGCTAAGTAAAAAACCCCCAAACACTAATAGCAGTTGAGTATTTTTAATGCAAAAATAAATTTTTAAACCCTTGATTTAATTATTTGAGGTTAGCAGACATAAAATGAAGGGATTTAATATTAGTAGAGTTTGACTTTTGGCCTAATGTATGAATTTTTTATTTTAAATAATAGCACCATATCAATGCGGTCCAAATTAAATGTATTAAGATCTAGCTGGTGGACCTCGTAATGCATTTATCATTACTATATAGGTATGTTTTCACAGAAGTTCAGAGGAAACTCTAAGGCCAACTATGTTCAATATTTTGTTGATTATATGGAAATCAGCACAAATCATTTATGATGAAATGCATAATGACATGAAGATTGGTGAAATAGTTAATAATCATGACAAAGCAATTATGAGGAGATATGGTAATCAATATACCTAGTGAAATGAACTAACAAGGTGAGTTATAAAGTATTTAGAGGAAAGAGCAGAGGTCATCCTTATCAAATAGGAACTGTATTCTACAAAGCTGTGACTGAGATTAATTTGGGAATTGAACTAAATTAGAAATTCTCCTTAGCTTCCTCTCTAGCAAAAGAAAAATAAAAAACACCAAAAAACCAACCTCCCCAAAAATAATAACAAAACCAAAAACAAAACAAAAAACAATAACAAAAAAACCCCAAACAAACAAACTTGTGCATAAGCAAACAGAAATTGTTCTTGTATTCTGTATGGCTTTATACTTTACCACTGAGCTGCATTGTAAAATTCGGGATCCTGAAATTCTGGTTGAAATTCCAGGCTGTTTTCTTTTGCCAGTAGGAATAGGTGACACAAAAAATGTTCAGGGGAGGTGCTCTCTTTGTACATGTCTATTCAAAAGACAGTAAATGAAACAAAAAGGAAAAAGAACAAAGGTAAAGTGCAGTTTTTTATAGGGTAGAATGAGGCATCCCAAAAGAAGGGAAAATGCAGCCAGCATTCAGGATATGCCTGCCCGGGATAGTGATAGGAATTTAAATACCAATACCTAACCAGGACCATCAAGGATGTGTTTCTCTCCACTTACCAATAATTTACATGAGTGGTCAGTTGAAGGCTGGCGCTACAGAGGGTTTGCTCTGTTTCCAAATTCTTGATATATTATCTTCCAGCCATGATCTGTGAAAGAGCACTTTACTATGTGGAGAGAAGGTTGTGTCATAGTTGAGCTCAGCATTTTCTGGTTTTGTCTGTAGTGGCCTGATAAGCTGGTTGTACAAACTCACTAATTCACCATTCCAATACCCTTGGGAAAGATACATTAATTGCACTATGAATCACCATACCATGAGCCTTTATACCCAAGAACACAAGCCTTCTTTTGAATTAATGAACTTCTAAAACCTTGCAAGAAAGAATTTCAGAAGACACTTGTTCTACAAAAGTGAACATACCACTGGAATAGCCTTACTATTTGGACAGCTAAATAAGCTGGATAAGGATTTGGCTGTGATTATCTTGCCCCATATTCACACACAATTAATTGATCAAAATATGACAGAAGAAAATTGAATGTAGAAGTTGTTAAGTAGCCAAAAAAATGGCTTGCAGATTTCTCTCTCCCTGAAGTAGAAAGAAATCCATGTATTTTAATTATGCTGTCAGCTTACCCTGCCAGTTTTTCAAAAGCTGCTGGAAATTTTGAATGCCTTAACAGCTATGAAGTCTTTTTTTTTTTCCTCTGGTGCATATATGGAACTTCTTTGTCTTTTTATTACCTTTACCTTACTATTACATTAACTGTCCTACACTTTATCACATTCTTTTTGTTACAGAGAATATTTAAAGGATAGTTTATTCAGTATGGTACTGTAAACTCCATGTTTATTTTTCTTTTTATAAAACAGTATACTTTAATCACTTTTTGAGAACTCACACTAAATAGGTAAAAATGGATAAATGAATTCTAGGAATCATTAGTTAAAGAAAACATCAAGCCAACAGTTAAAGAAAAAAACATTTCTTACACAATAAGAAAGTCTACATTCATCAATTTTTATAAGAAGCAGTTTAACCTTCATAATGTAATACTAACAATTAAAATAAAATGGCAGACAAACTAAAAAACTTAATTGCAGCTAAAATTGTATGCCTCCAAAGGATAATTAGGAAAAAGCTTACCTCCTCCATTTCAGTAAGCAAATTAAATAACTAAAGCTGATATTTTGCTTTAATACAAGGAGTAAGAAAAGGAGACTAGAAAAAAATAAGATCGAATCTGATGGTAATCATTAGGTTTTTATAAACTAACAGCAAATCTAAGTTGAACCATCTAAAATCATATGACATATTTTTATGACTTACCTGCATTTAATGTATGTATGTATGTATGTTAGGAAAAAGACAGAAGTAACAATCTCAATCTTTTGCTTTTAAATGAAAAACAATAAGCACTTCTACAGTGATTTCTGCATAAAGGATCAAATGATGTACTGGTGTCCAGTGAAAGTCCAGGACCATGCAGTTTCTGAGGAAGAAATCAATTGTTTTTGTTATTACAATAAATATATCTTTCAGTGAGAACAATACCATGTATCTCTCAGCGTATTAATTACGAAATTGTTTTTAATACAATTTTACAGCTTCACTTTTTCTGCAGAAAATGCTTATAATAAGTGTATTAAACAACTTAAAAAATTATATGGGCACATAGGAAAGTTGCATAAGGCGTTGCACATACATATGTTGCATGTACACAATTTTAAGATATTCTCAGGAGTATGTCAGCCTTATTAAAGGTAGAATTTGAAGCACTATTATTGCATTAATTTCAAAATTTGACATTATGTTTTTGTTCTGCTATATCTCCTATACATATGTGTATATAGTGTGATTCTGATATTGCAAAAGAATGTGGAAGCGAGAAAAAAAGTAAGAAAAAAAGGAAGGGAAAGAAAGAAAGAAGGAACTAAATGACTCTTAAGCAGAGTGAGTAAATAGGATCAAAGATTCACTAATATTTTAAATATTTACAGCCCATTGTGCTTTCATGAACATTTATGAGGAGTTAGGAATATTTGTACAGAAACCTAATTCCAGCTTTGTGATCAAAATTAATTCAAGTATAACAAAGCATAACAAAAGGTTTCAATGAGCTATTTCACATGTACCATCTTTGGAATAGCAAAATCCATGGTGAAAAGCAAAGAAGTGAAAAAATGGTAATAAGAGTACTTCACTGTTGAAATTGTTTGGGGCTCCTTTTCTACCTGAAACACAGTTATGGGGATAGAAAAAAAATAAGCAGTAGGTTTGAAGAAAAATTATGTTGAACTACAGTATTCAAATACTCTTAGAAGCAACCATGAACTGGCTTGAGAACAAGACCAAAACAAAAATTTACTTCAAAAATTGAGTTGCTACTGCGACCCATCTTTAATATCCCTTTTGTTAAAGTTAATAGAATAAAAAATAAAAATCTGGATATAGCCGTTTTGTTTTTCTGGGTTTAGATAGTTCTAAACAATATACTTTTGAAATCTTAGATAAAGGCTGAATTTTATCCAAGATTTGAATCGTTATAATATCTTTTAGAGAGTCAAAATAGAATTTGACTCCCAGGGTTGCTTTGCAGTAGCAAAGAATTTAAGGTCATGCCTCCTTTAATATTTTGAGGGGTGGAAAAATAGATTATAAGTGATAACCTGATTTTCTTAATTTTTTTCTTGCATATTTGGGCCAAGGTAAAAAAATATTTTTTGCTTAAGAACTTAAAAAACACCAATTACTAGATGGGGCAAAATCAGATTTTGGGAAAATTCCTAAATTAAAAAAAGTACAAAATCTTCTATGTCACGTAATGATGACTAATTTCAGCTGTTGTGCAAAACAAGGCTAAGTGTCATAAATTCCAGTTTTTACAGAATTATGAAATTTTCAGTTTTAAAGGAGAATGCCATAAAACATAAAACAGTCCTCCTGCTACACCCCTACAAAAAGTTCGGGATCTCTCTTTTGACATTTTATTTATCATAGTTTTCCTTAGCTTCTTAAGGACCAACTTTGTGGCATAGAAGACACTTTTTTTTTTCCCCTCTCATCATCCTGCTCATGCTGCAATGTTAATGCCGCTCTAGGTTGGCGGAATGGAGAACTCGGGGTTCCTAGACTAATCTCAAAGCTTTACAAAATGGCAATGAATATCCTAGTCACTATTTCCCTCAGTGTCATAAGCAGATAATTCATATAAATATTGTCATAATCTTTATGAAATTGTTACATTTATAAATTGCATTATAGTCTACATCGTTAGGTATCTCAAAGATACAGAAAATCATAAACTAAGCCACTTCAGATAAGAGATAAGAGCTGAAAGTAAATCAAGCACTCTTGAAACATCTTTAGAAAGTATCAAACTCATCATATTTAGTTGACTAATATATAAAGTAGAACTTTCTGGTGAAAAATTATTTGACTTGTCTCAGCTTTTTAATTTTTATCTACCAGTGGGATTTATTTTTAAAGATAGATGTGATAATAAAGAAAAAGTGAAATACACAGATCTATTAGATACTGTATTCAAAATGCATTTTTGCATACATAATACCATTTTCATTCAGATTTTTAAACTTTCTATCACAAACTGCTTCCACTCTGGACTTTTGGAGTGAAATTGGCAATGAATTTCTATTACTTAACTGTTTTAAATAAGTTTCACTGTTCTTGGTGCCAGATGAAACACAGCAGTCTCTGTCTAACAGTCTTATATGCCCCTTTTTTCTTCCAAGACAGGAATATTATTTGTTCCAGAAGAATAATTTTCAAGTACCACCTGTGGCATTGTAGTGATTTTGCATTCACCAAATTTGTTTTGTTAAATTTAATGTAGTGGTCTATTTTTTCTACAGTGGAATAGAATTAGTAGAAAGGCAAAACAGGCTTAACTTAAAGACAGAAACAGATTTATTAACACACACTAAAGGGTGAACAAAAAA
>WBMY01008400.1:47930-75670 GCA_013397315.1 Donacobius atricapilla
TGTCTCAGTGAAAGGAGCTGCTCTGTAAAGAACATGTAAAAATTTATTAGCTTGAAAGAAGTTGTGTAACTTTATAAAACTGGTGAACAGTGTATTTGAGCTAGCTATGGGGTTTTTTTTCATCGTAACAAGTATCTATATAATAAATACATATTTTCCATTTCCCCACAGTAGTTTATATTTCCTGGCATAATGCTGTATATACAAGAAATTACATCAGTGTATAAATTTAAACGATAATGCTGCTTAAACTCAGTGGTTTATCGAAAGATGATGGCAATAAAATTTCTTTATTTTTGTTTTCCCTGTGAAATTTTCTGTGAATCGTCTAAGAACAAAATAAGTGCCTTAGGTAAAATTTACAGNTAGAACTGGGTGATAAATGTCAGGGGGTTTAAGATTTAGTTTGATAGTATTTTTGAACTTGTTGCTGATCCATTTACAGTTCACTGATACTCCTGTGCAACACTTCAAAGCAATAGGCAAATCCTCAAGGAAAATGGAATAATATGTGAAGTACTCATCAACCAAGGTTTTTCTGCAGTGAAGTTTAAAAAAACCGAGTTTTTAACCTAGTTATTTCATANAGATATAAGTGATCTTCCCTTCACTGATGGAAAAAACAGGGAGAGAAGGTTAAATATTGGAAAGAATGAGCAAAACTTCATGCAGAGTAGAATTTACTATACAGCACCCACACTAAACCTGAATATGACCAGAGACCAGAGATAGAGAATTGCACTATTGCAAGAATGCATTCTTCTAAGAAAGAGACAATCTCCCAGATTAAGTTCTGTTTTATTTTCAGTCTTGGATTATTGTCAGAATATGTTCCAGAAAGTGATACTACAGCTATGTGAAATTCCTAGTTTGTAGTAAGGGAGATAGTTTGATTATCAAGTTAAGATGGATGGTAATAGCAAAGAATGATGTCAGTCTTGCAATGAACTGGCACATTTCCAAAGCAGCTTTTACTAAGAAACTTTGTGGAGAACAAGAGCTTTTCTTCAGCACAAATCTCATGGAATGACATTTTTTTAGTACCTGTCTCCTGCTGGAGAATGAAAAAAACACCTTTTTAGTATAGTGCAGAAGTGGCTCAGAGTGGCTCAGATGATATGGTACACAATTACAGCTTCATTACCTGTATAAAAGGATTTTTTTTACTCAAACCTGGGCTTTCCAATGCACACAAAAAGTGTTGCCTACTGTAGGGCACTAGTTTATAACACTGTATGGTATGCTGATGATGAAAAATCTGAGCAAAATTGTGGCTTTGATAGGTCTTTCAACCATTGCCAATATGTTTTTATTTTGATAAACTGTGTCAGTTTATCAATCTATCTCCCTTGATATATTTACATAATGATTAATTGAGGAGAAATATCTTCAGGGCTTTCTGAAGAAATGTGAAATGGGATTCACTGACTTGATCACTCACCTAATTTACTGTTAATACAGAAAGGGGCCTGAAATAAAGTTATCAACCTTCTTCTGTTTGAGTGATGCAAAGTAGATCAAACTTTGTCACTATTAGTACCGTTTCCTAGTGCCTCTGTGTTGTGCTGATTCAAATGCAAAATGCCTCTGAAACTCCTCTTGACATAGTAACTACGTGTCACAAATTATTATTAAAACCTAATATTCATTTTTTAATACCTATCACAATTTTTAAAGTTAAGTTCCTTAAATATTAAATATTCTGACAGTTGAAAAAATAAACACAATTGCTCCTTCTCTTCTAAGATCATACACGTTTTCTTAATTGATATTCAGTTTCAGAATATCTTAAAATAAGGTTAGACCTTCCTACAAAATTAAGCATACTCTACCTTTGAGGCTACTGAAATAGCTGCTACACACATATCCCTTAAAAAACTTCTGTCTGACTAAGCATTAATATAGCTCTTTTTCTGTTCTGCCTCAAAAGTAGCTGAATTTTTTTAGTAGTTTTGATTTATATTGACAGAGTTTTCTGCATGACACTTGTGAAAGAAATACTCATTAGGAAACATAACTTCCCTGCATGGATAGGCCAAAACATACTTGTTATGTCTATACTTATTCCTGGAATGTACTCAGATAAATTCATCTCAATCTTCAGATTTTAAGAGACAAGAATTCATCCATTTCTTAACAGCAGAAGTAACTTCTAGGTTTCAGAATCAGATGCCATCAATGGGACTTTTCAGTCTTTGTTCAAACAGTGCATCTCATGATATATTTCTGTGAGTGAGAAGTTCTGATATCAGGTCTTCAAAAATGTGTCTCTTAGTTATTCTCTCACAGAATTTTCTGAAACCCAGCCAAGAGCTTCCCTAACAATCCAGAAAAGATGGCTTATATGTTCAGAAGGAAGGGATAGTACGGAAGACTGTCAGAGTTTATATAGTGCAATATACTTGGTTTTGTTGTTATGTATGGAGGTTAGTACTGTTTTCCAAAAAGAGGATGTAATTCAGAAGAGTTCTTTGAAGGGGAAATCTTGGGTTTGATTCCTTGAAATATATCCAAGATTCCATTCTGTTTCTGTGGGGTTTTTTAAATATTAAACTTAATTGATATCTGCCAGTTTGTAACATAGGAAGACCAGACCAGACAACAGGTAGGAAGCTATACGTGAAGCTGGATTATGTATGAGTATTTCTTAGTTTTCATCAGTTCATCTTAGTAGTTAGGGCAGCTTCACCTAATACTTGGTTTTCTAGATGCAACTTATATTATTTAAACCATCCCAAAATAGAAGAACAATTATGGATCCAGTTATGGAAGGATACTAAACCATGACACATGTCCTGAAGGAAAGCCATGGAGTCTTTTTATACACTGGGAAAGTGACAGGTCAGAGATGCTTTTTAGTCTCCTCCGAATCAGTAATGTCTCTTTCAGGCAGAAGGTAACTGCATACTAGCTATGATTTCCCCAACTATTCAAAGCTCCTTGTTTTAGTAATCTTTAAAGAGGCATTTCTGTGATCTTAAACTTCATCTGAATGTGCTATATCCTCCTAAATTGCAAATCTTAAAATCAGGAGAGGAGATTGTGGAGATGAAAACACCACTCGGTTAGAGAATGACACTAGTAACACAAGGATGCACGTTTCATCCATTTATGGACCATTCACCACGGGGAGACTCGATGATCCTTCTGAGTCTCTTCCAGTTTGGAATATTCTGTGATTCTGTTTACAAGGCTGTACAGTTTGAGACCAGTTAGACATATGTCCTTCATCATGCAATAACAACTCTTTTTTTGTAGAGCTGAGTTTTCCCTCACTGAATGCTCTTTTTTTCTTAGGTGTTAAGATTTGTTGTTTTGTATTATATTTTTAAATATAGGTAATATGTGACTATGGAAAGGACTCTTTTGTCCTGATAATAGTCTCATAGGAAACAATAGAATGGAAGCTTCAGGTAAAGTTTGTCAGGGAGATTCTCCTGAGAAGTCACAAAGTTCTGAAAGAAATACTTGGCTTTGTAAACTTCTTAGAAAGGAGTGTAGGTGGGGCAGGATCCATGCTAGTCCCAGACTTAGTCAAAAGTTAATGTCTAATGGTTTATGACCACAGACCAGAGACAGAGAAGAGAATAGCACTATTGCAAGAATTCAGCCCTTACTGAACTTTCTCCAACAGGATTAAGGACAGCAAACCAAACATATTTATATTAATAAATTGTGTTATTTTTTGAAATTGATGATGATAATGATTAGGGTAAAAAACTTTAATCAGAGTAACTTCCTGCACAGTATATTTTCAACTACTATTACAGTGCATTACTTTTTCCAAGCAATATTGAAGTAATTGTATTAAGACTAAGCAAAACAATTATTAACTGGAGGTTTATGTTACTCAACCATACCAATGATCCTGGACAACTCTTTCAGTCAGTCTCAAGGAGTAACCTTGAAGGGAGTATCCCCGCTCAAGGGAGGAATCTCCTCAAGCACTCCTAAAAGGTGTTGTTGCAAGTCCTTGCTGTAAGAAGAGGGACTGGGCTTTCATAGTATGAAGTGATTGGCTGTCGTTTGTATGTTTCAAGCTAGCTGTGTCAGCTCAGCAGCCTTTAGCTCAGCACCTTTAGATAAATTATGACTATTATCACTTGATGGTTCCTTTATAAGGATGTCTGTATTGCATCCTCACTGGTAGGAGTTTTGTAGAGAAATATTGTTCTTCACATCCTCAGAATATTTAGCTTTGGGATTGACATGTCAGGTTGGCCTCAGTATTGAGTGTAACCCCTCCTGTCCATCTGTAATCAAAAACTTTTGCAAATATGCTGAAGTTCAGGCTGTTTGGTCTCCACTTAGGCAGAGCATCCTGCTACATATCAAAGACAAAAGATGAACAGGTATCAAAAAAGTGATTGAAAATTACTATGCAGAAATTTTACACGTGAAGCGGTGACTGCAGAACTGGGCTCTGATCCAGCTGTCCTTCTCAGATTTTTTCAATCTGTGTGAAAAAAAAAAAAAAAGATTCTGTTTCCTATATGTCTTATTCATAGCTCAAGGTCCCTGATCTCTTCTAAGGTTTACTTGCCACAGTTTATCCCTGGTTTCAAATTTTGAGGCTTTTGCCCATGTCTTTTATCACTGAAATATGGCTCAGAACAGCAATGCTGTTACAGCTTTCACATGGCCTTTTTGGAAAATGGGCCAAGTTGTGACTTTTGCTCTTTGGCATCTTTAGCTATTTAGGTTCTTCTTGATAGTTACTTTTCTTGTGTTTTGCTAAGCTATAAATGGGAATTTCTAGTTGTATGAGCTCTATGTCTTGAATTGCCTCTTTCAAAATGTAAAAGACAAGGGGTTTATCACAGCAGTACAGTTACTCTGCACACATTTCTAAGGGGCCAAGAGGGTTGTCACCTGCCAGCAATCCATCAACACCATTGATCAGATATTTTCCCCCACTCCCCACCTCCATTTTCTGTCAATAAACTTAAAGAACAAAATCCTTGGACTGTTTATATAAGTATGCACCTAGTTTGTTAATTCCCAGCTTGTGAAAGAAGATGCCATTCAGCTTAAGAAATGAAATAGAGTCATATTTTGGTATTTTACAGGTTTTGAATGCTGTGAAACAGTTTCATTTCAGTTTTCATTTCACTAAAACCGGAGAAAGTTCAGTTGTTAGTTACTTGCATGCAGAATATCTGCTTTGTAATAAATGCAGCCAAATTCATCCCTGCTATAACTTTATTGACTTGCAATTAAAATCAACTTCCGTTAAATATTCCATATGGAAAATACACAGTTTGATTAAACAACGGAAAGCATCTTTTTCTATGTGTGTTAGTTTTAAACCTGAACTTTTGCTAATACAGTTCTTGAAATTATTGCAATTAAATATGCAGAAAATTCACAGAACTTAAGAATGGTATAAGTGCTGGTGCTGGCTAAATGGTCTAATGAACTGCGTGTGAGCAGCAGATGTCAAGGCATGTATGAGTGTGAACCGGTCTGTAGTTTACATAACAATATAGACAATGTAGTCATACAGCCAGATAAGCAAAAAGTGCGGTGCTGTTCATACAAAGGGGCAGTCTTTAAATCAGTTTCTGTTCTATGTAGTTCAGAGTTTTTAAAATGAAGCAAAAGTAGCCTGGAATCCTGATAAGTACACAAAACAAGTTTGGAAAGCTTAAGCGTCATCTAGTGAATTTTCTGCCATTAGGGTTAAAAGTTTTTAACCGATACAGCACCCCAAGTTCACCGAAGGAACACTCAGGTATTTTCTGCCCTGGATGTGAGTTTTTGGACCTTATCTTCAGTCATTTCTAGTTTTGTTCTATTGTTGCTGTTTGATAACTTTACTCTTTTTTCTACTTTCAGTGTTAGTGATAATGATGTTGTCACCCCAGTGAAGCTAAGGAAATACAACAGTAAAGCTCTTTAAACAAGCATCCTTGCAGACAGGAGCCAGGGTTATGAAATAATACCCATTCAGTGTTGTGATTTGTGTATATTGATGGTCATGGGAGAGGGCACAGGATATTTAACCTCCAAAAGCAAGAAAGGTAACATAATGAAATTTAAAGTACATAAGAAAAGCATAAAAATTGAATTCTAGACATACGGGGTATCTGCAGGAAAGCAAGTCTTCTGCCAGAAGTTTAGTGCATAAATCCAGGACAGATTACAGGCTGCAGTCTTGTTTATAGTTAGGCAGTTGTAGTGAGGAAAAAATTTCTGACTGAAATAATGAATGGCACCACCTTGTATAATCCTACAGAAGAGCACTGTGCATTGCTTGGAGTGGATGTGCCAGGAAACTTCAATATATTTCACTTAACTGACTGGATAATAAATGTTATAATGTTATAGAAACAGAAATCAAGAATAATGGAATTTCACAGGCAAAATTTGAAATATGAAAGATGCATTGTTGCTTAGAGTTTTACTCTAGCACAAATGAATCAATTTTAATGCATTAAAAATACCAAAAGCTTAGGATTTTTTTCAATCATGTAATAATCAATTTATTGATGAATATCATATAAAATGCAGGAGGCTATTTATCAGCTAGTATGTATTAGTGACTAATGGAAACTCTAAACTTTGATTTAATTCTCCCAGTCACCATATATCCTCCATTTACTTAGGAGCCGTCTAGTAAAGCAGACGAGATCTTACTAAAATGGAATTGAAAGAGATTCATGAGTTAAGAGAAGTAGTTAGTACTTCAGAAAAAGTATTGCTAAATGTATTCAGTGAACTAATGTACTTTAAAAAATTATATCACGTGTACAAACATTTTACAAGCACTGGTATTTAAAAAAAATGGAAGAATAATAAGTGAAATGAAAAGATTTTCTCTATTATCTGTATGTTCAACTTCAATTCATCATGCTCTTCATAAAAAGGAACTGTGTAATGCTGGAGGTTTTTAACAGAAATAAAGCATGGATCTTGCATGCTTGGGCAGCTTGAATGTAGATTTTTGGTATGTTGCATGCAAATAATCTCAATACTGGCATGAGAGAGTATAAAATAAAAAGGGTTAAAAACCCACTGAGATAAAGTTCAAAAAAAAGGAACTCTATATACAGGTTTTCTCCCCTTTGAAAATTATTTTTCTGATTTGCTGTTAGTTCGCAACAAAAGATGGCTGTAGAACCTATATTCAGATGTAATTGAAGAAAACATCCTTTACGTAAAAGACACTGACAAAAAAAAAAAAAGAAGAGAGAGAAAAATAAGATGAAGACTTCAAAGTCAATAATTCAGGAAATTTAGAGATGACAAAATTGTGTTCCTGGAAATCTTAGTCTATCTCTGTGTGTTCATACATTTTGTCATAGCCTTGTTTAATATATATGGTATCTGCATTCCTGTAAGAAGCAATTTAAGACCTCTCCAGATCTTCCCAGAAGCACCCACACCATACAGCATGAAATCTGGCAAACAAGATCCTTTTGACATCTGTTTTGCAGCCAACTTCTGTGGCACAATCACCATGCCCAGATGTATTCTACAGCCAAAAGCGACTACTCGTTAATCTTGCTGCAAGGACAGGACACGCTGTAAAGAGTGCTGGGTGACAAGCTAACATGCTCTGCTAGTGTTCCCTGCAGGACTGGGCAAACATTTCATACCTGTGATGTTTCAAGTGGTAGTCAGATGCTGGGAGGACACCTGGCTGCTGGACAGTCAAACAGGAGAGCTCATGAAGAGCCTTTGACAGATGAAAGCACCGTGTGAACCAGTGTCATAATGCTTCAGGAAACATGTTGCAGCTTCTGCCTGGTGGTCGAGACTGGCTTAATACAGGCTGTTGGAGATACCACACTGCTGCTGCTTTGTGGTTATTCTTTATAGGTCTTATGTTGCATTGGTCAGTACAGGGCTAATAGATGACTTCTGGGACTGCATCTTTACTGCCATCCCTCAAGTCAAATAACCCGGATATTAGAACACTCTGTGTCTTTTTCTCTTCTTTCTTTTCTGGATGTAGTGCAGTATGATGAGGGGGTATAGATTGTCTGGTGGCATGCCTTGCAAAAATTTCTAGAAATCACAGTACTACAGACAGGAGTACTTTCCTAAGGCTAGAATCAGATAGTACTGCCATAACAGACAGCTTTTCAGGCATTTTTTTGGACATCTGTCTAGCTTCCGTTACTTCATTCTGAATAAAGTTCTGCGGTCACCAAGTGAAGATGTTTTGTCTTGGAAGGAATTTACAAATTATGTACTCAGCACAGTCTGCCAGACTACTCCTGTTGATTATAATTCAACCTTGCCTTTCAAATGGAAAGTTCAAAAATGTCACCAAACTTAGCACAGTTACGCATACTTCTAAGAAGGCTTTGGATAGCACAGCATGGCGGAATGTCACTGTGTCTATAAGCTTTTGTGCAGGAACTGAGGCTTTGGAGGTTAAGTCGGCAGTTAAGTCTTACATGGCGTACATCACAGATACAAGATATGATATGATATGATATGATATGATATGATATGATATGATATGATATGATATGATATGATATGATATGATATGATACGAATGCAGACCACTCTGCCTAGGGGTGCAAGGACCCTTATTTAACCTCCCATGCCAACTGTTCACAGAGTTTTCTTGTTTGATGCCACCACACTGTTCTGCGCAGCCACTGAAAGATGAAATTATTGGGTCAAAAGGAAAAGCTTCAGAATCTGCTTGAGAGTAACTGAGATGCAGCCACTGAAATCACATACTTACAGAAAGTTCTAAATGCTATTTTTAATAAAGAGGGGGAAAAAATAAGCTCAGTATTTAACTCCATAGTTTTAATTCTGTTACATTTTAATTAGCTCATAGCTGTGTGGACAAAGGAATTGTTACATATATGGGACTTCATCTTTTTCTCTCAGTTCTTTATGCTTGGCTCTGTACAATGGACCTCACTTTTTGCGATTTATGAATACCTGCATGATTTCCCACCATTTTATATTTAAGTGGCAGTTTTACCTCCCTAAGTAAAAATTCTTTTTTCTTTTTCTTTCCTAGAGGAGGTGATGCTAAGAACTTGACTCATGACTCTAAACAGAATAAGGCAACATGTAGTATTTAGCTATGAATTTTTCTACATCTTGTAGTACGTACAAGCATAAAATCGGATTGTAGCTGGTTGTTGTGGAAACTAGATACATCTGTTCTGGTTCCATGAATGCATGCTTTAAGAAATTTTCAAGGTGCCTCTTACATTGTGTTTTTCAGCATTAGATCTAAATCTGTCCTTAAATAATCGGCATTTTTTAATTTTTATCACACCATTCTCTGATAAAACTCACCAGATGCTGTGTCTGAATGCTTGCATATTTTACAATGTAGTTCTGTAAACCAATGTTCGTTCTTGTGAGAGTGGTTGATACCTACCCCTGACCTTTTCCACCCAGCTTTATAGGAAAACCAGCATGACCTGAGTAAATAAAAACAGACAAAGGAAAAAAAAGGAACACTGAACTAATATTACTTCCTTTTAGTATCTAATTAGTTAAAATACTGGAGGTGTACTTCTGAGTTTTGGGGATTTTTTTTCTTTGTAGACAGATGTGGCTGTGGTTGAAACTGCATGTGTATACTTCATACTCTCTTATCATTTTGCTTACAAATGTTGTGGTCATTTTAAGGAGCATGTGCAAATTTGTCCTCTAACAATGCTTTATTGCTTCATATGCAAATTTACATATCCAGGCCTCACAGAACACAATCATGCAGAATCATTGAGGGTAGACGGGACCTCTGGAGATCATCCAGTCTACATAAAATGAGATTGAGGTGCATAAAATAAAATCACAAAGCTCATATTTTTTTACTTGAAGAGTCTAGTTGGTAAAAATTACTCTGTAAAATTTATTCTAGAACTTTGAGACAGAGAAAAGGGTGTGAATCAATTCCTCATTAATAAGTCAAGAATTTATAATAGTTATGTTTGGTTACAAATATCTAGTAATCTAGTATGCATTTTCAAAATACTTGCTAAATGATACCAAAATAGTTTCGATGTAACTATATCTTGAATTAGAGTTGGAACCATCATACGATTTAAATTGGAAAGGACTTCTAACAGTCAACTAGTTTGAAAACTGTAGATTGGGGAAGGGTGTTTTTCATTAGATAATGTTGCTCAAATGAACTAATTTACTTTTGCATATACAAGTTTTGTGTTAACTTGCTTATTTTTAGGAATACTTTTCACTCTTTCTCCTTTTTTTTAAGGTGCTGGTGGCTGGTCTCCACTTGTGTCCAATAAATATCAATGGCTTCAGATTGATCTTGGTGAAAGAACTGAGATTACTGCTGTTGCTACTCAAGGTGGTTATGGGAGCTCAGACTGGGTAACAAGCTACCTTCTGATGTTCAGTGACAGTGGACGAAATTGGAAGCAATATCGTCAAGAGGAAAGCATTTGGGTATGTTCTTTCAATAAATAGAATTAGGTTTCTGCAGAAGACTTAAAGTCGACTTGACTGCACATTGTTGCAAATCTAAGAAAAGCTGTAAAATATAAAGAGCTACACTGCAAGTGTTTACATAATTAAATATACAAAGCAGTTTAGCTCTTGAAAATATGAAAGACAGTAAAAAGCAAACAAACATCAAAAATCTAGCTGTAACAGTACTCCATTAAGACACAAGGAATTATTCTGAAGAATGAAAATGTACTACAAAATCTCTTTTGTCTTGCTATGTATGGAAAACTTCTTTTCCCAAAACCATTGATCTCAGTGCGTGAAACTTGGCTTTTAGTTACAGTTAAAAACAAAACAAAACAAAACAGAACAAAACAAAACACTTGCTGTATTTTTTGTAGAACATTTAAACTGATTGTAAGCATAAAGTGAAACAACCAAAGAAATTAAAATCTTAACCAAGCAAATCCCAGTCTGTTAAAAAAAAAAAAGAAAAATTTAAGCAATATTTAAGTTTTGGTCATCAAATTCATAGTCTAGTTCCTGATGCTGTAACCTGCCTATCTCTGACTAGCTTTGTAAATAATAATAATAATTAATAAGCCATTAATTGTATCATCACTTTCTTTTTGCATGAATATAAATGAGAGCAAAGAATACAAAACCAGAGAGATGATGCCAAAAGTCTACATGAAAGGTGGATTATATAGTTTTAGGAAAGGATTGCATCTTTCCTTGATCCCCAATAATTGGCAGCTTGGACTAGAGGAAGAATATTGGAACTTGTGTTATATTATTGTATCCTGTCAAGTGAATTCTGTTCTCCATGCATAGAGCTGATTAATTTCTAAGTTTTTCTAAGCTTTAGACTTCACTTGTTTCTTGCTGCAGTTAAACATTCTGTTAAAATGTATTTCATTTTATGCATTTTGATTTTGTTGACTTTTAATTCAAAATGTTCTTGTCACTCTTACTGTCAAAACCCATCTATGGTATAATGAGATTATGTAGTGTTTTACTTGTTGCATAATTATCCTGCTTTTTAAATTTGCTACATATTTCCGCTTCAGACTGTGTTTTCATAACAAAGAGAAATAAATGAGTTTCTAATCCATATGGCTATGGGGAGTAAGAAAATCAATCAATTTTCCAAATGTTAAATGAGCATAAGCTGCTACAATATTGTCTTTGCTCATCTTTTGACTGACAAAACATATCTGAGAGGTAGGGCAGCTTGATCTCTTCCATGATGGCTCTTTTGAAATCCAGTATTGGTATTGCAGACAGTGATGCAGATTGTTATTTCTTGAATATTGCCACTGGTAAAATATCAAATGAATGTTCTGAAAAATAGTTAAATGCTGATGCAGACATTGGATAAGGGGATTGTTATATCTATAGGAGCTAAAAAATGGAGCTTCAATTCCACAATCTGAAACTTAATAAAAAATGATTATTTTAATGATTGCAATGCAGATTGGAGGTATGGCTTGCAGGCAGTAATGAATAATTCAAGGATGCAAACTATCAAATTCAGGGCAGTCTATTGATCTTTTTATGTATCTTTATTTAGGAGTTCTGCTTCTAGGGGAATATATTTTCTCTTTTCTAAACTAATGCAAAAATGTAGTCTTGGAGTGAAACTCTTAAATCCCTATTTATATTATAGATTTTCTCTGACTGTTATCTCTTTATGGTGACTTGTTAAATTACAGGCTCAAGTTCATTAAGGCAAGAACATCCAACATTTTATAATATCTACTGTGCTACTGTGTTATTCCTATCCTATTTTTAACTGAGTCATTGGCCTGTTACAAGGCTACTCACCAGAAATAGATACTACTGCTACTACTACTACTACTACTACTACTACTACTCTGCATTAGAATGATGGAGGATGTCCAGTTCTGAGGGCTCTGTGTTGAGATCTCCACTAGAGACAAGGATTTTGACTTTGTAACCGCTTATTGTAGACTTAAGTAAAGATATGTCTGCAAATTCACCACTTCCTACTTTCTATTTTTCTTTTCAGAAGTTAGTTTTGAATTGTCTTTGTTTCCTTATGGCTTATATTAAGCTTTTGAAACTCCTGCCACTGTGCAGCTGTAACAGTTTTTTCATCTACTGTAAAATTTTTATAACAACTGAGGTGAAAGAAAGTATTCTGTCTATGCATCTGCAAACTACCTAGTTATCAAACTTCTCTTAATAGTCTGTGAAGAAGGTAGTTTTTTTCGAGTCTGGTTCCTCTGACCATAGATGTCTTGCTTAGGCTGAAATGAATCATGTTTCAACTTCCTCCACCAATAAAACCTTTCATTGTGTGTTGGATGAATTTGGATGTAAAAATTACGGCGTTAGGTGAGATTGGACTCTCTCCCTTACCTACTGCTAAATTTTAAATATTTGTTTTCACTTTTCTGTAGATTGGAATTGGTGTAGAAGGAATCATGGTGACTGTCTTTACTCACAATATATTTTGGTCTCAGTGTTCCAGTTTTCTTGTTGTACTGATGACCTAAATGTATGCCTTACTTGATGTTTCATGACTGTTGGAGGTTTGTATTTCATGTGGATTTTATATATTGCTTAAAATCCTTTAATTACTAGAAGAGTTTTGGAAAGACTTAACTCCATTATATTTAATTCCTTGGACTCCTGTCACTGTAGATAAAGTATTGTTAAGTATTCTTAGCTACAGGTTCTATGATACAGTTTTTCTTACTTCAACAATGCATTTTGATTTCAGTCTTCAGTGATACTACTGTCACTGTCTTTTTAAACTGTATTTTCTGCCCTGTTCTTGATATTTGTTGTAAGATTTTTTCAGTCAGATCTTAGTAGAATTAATCTTTACATTTCTTTTAGGAATTGCTACAGTTCTGCTCAAGATATAATTCTCAAGTGAAATAGTTTTTATTAGTTGTAAAACATATGTTTTTGCACGGAAATAATTCCCTTTGATAATGATTAATTTAATCTTGGAAAGAAATTAATTCAACTCAGTATCTTCTTTAATTTTACCGTAAATACAGAAGTGTTTGAACAATACATATTGTGTCCTTTTATGTTCTTCAATCTTTTTATTGTGTTCCTGTTTCTTAGGATGTAGTTTCAGATGCAGTAAAGTTCAAACTCCCAAGCCAAATCTTTTACATTGTTCTTTTTTACCTTTAAAATTAGCAGAGGCCTCAAATTTCATTGTATATTGAGTTATCAAATTCTTTTCACTTCTGTTCTCTCAGACCTCAAGAGGTATGCAGTAAAATTTTGTAAAACATATGTTAAATATTGATCAGGAAATGCTAGGAATTTTTATGCCTTTAAATACTACCTTTAATAGAGGCACTGCTATTCATTCTTCCATGTGATTTGTATTTGTATTCTTCTTCATAATTCTAGATATCATCACCTGTATTTTGTTTCTGAAGAGTCTCTTGTTGTAATTATATTTATCTATTTGGGGCTATGTATATTGATCTTTTCAACTAGAATATTTTCTGGGTTTAACTAAATTCATAGTTTTATATCACAAAAGCTTTTGTCCTTGGTACTCTCTCCTTGACATTATTAATGGCTCTTCTTTTAAAAGGAGAGTAGTAAGAAAAAGAGATTAAAAGGGAGGAGTTAAGAGGGGAAAGAGGGATAGTTATTCACAGTTTGAACAACAAGTTTCCCATGGCTGGTAATTTCAATGAAAACATGAGTCACCTAACTCATGGAGAAATGCATCTCTATTATTCATTAGCAGGAGTTTTGAAGGACAAGAAAAATGCATTTTCTCTTTTATTTAATGTTGTCTACTTCTTCTCTGAGACACCTATGGAAATACACATATATTCAGCCTTCAGTTTTGTGGATTTTGTTTTCTTTTTTCCTGTGAGAATTTGTCCATTCCACAGCTGGAACTGAGTTTTCACTTTTATTTGTTTTGAATCTTCCTTTTAGAAATTATTTCCAAAGATAGAAATTAAAACTAACAGGTGAAAATAGCTAAAGTTTGGGGAAATTATGACCATTTTAGTAAATTACCTTTTAGACAGCAGATTTGTCTATTTTTGTACATATATTTAGGTTCTGAGGTTCTAGTTGTTTAATTTAACTTAGCTGAAGTTGAAACTCTAAGTTTGTTGTTTCATAATATCCTCAGCCCTGTGAGTTTGCACAGATGTAATTTCACTGTAACAGTTACTATTTTAATGGTATGCAGCATAATTTTATGAATGGTGAAGAATTAACGGTGTATGCATTGCTGCGCATATTCACAACTTCCTTTTTAAAGGAATTGGGGCTTTATGTTTTATTGGAGACTTCCCGTGGTGTAAAATAACTCAATTTTGCAAAGTTACAGGTTAAAAACACCAAATCACAAGCATTCAGTGATAATCACATTATAAGTTTCAAGAATGCAGTTTTGATAAAGCTGGTGACTCTTTCTTAGACTCAGTGATTCACATTTGGTATGATCCTCCTCCTTAGAGAGCTGTCATCATTCTTGAACATAATTTGCTTCACTTAAATAGCAAAAGACTTTACATATATGCTAATTTTTTGAGCTTCTACTAATTACTTTTTGGACTGTCTTGGTTTGAAAGACAGGTATGTGCTAGGGAGGGCAAGACCTCCCTTTGGAATGGAGAATTCAACCCCCCTCCCTTCGCATTATTAAAACTTTGATATTAAGTCGGCTCTGAGGCAAAGACATGGGGATAGGAATAACAGCTCTTTACTAGTATGTACAACAAGGCAAACAAACAACAACAACTACAGCATTAGTGATAAACAAAACCAGGAACCTCGAGGGGCTTTTGTTTCACAAAGCCCAGGGCAGTCTGGTCTCGGTGCAGGGCTCCGAGAGCGCCAAACTGGAACGGTGGAAAATCCCGGGCTAGTGGGTGGGATGTACCAAAGCTCCGCGGCGGTAGCTGGAAGGGCAGGGATGTCCTGGCAGGGCAGGGCAGTGCGGGGACACAGCGTATCCAAGGCAGTGCCAAAGAAAAGCGGTGGCGGGACGGGGTCGGTCCAGCTCCAGCAGGGCAGGAGGAGGCGAGCTCAGAGTCCCTGGGCACATGAGGAGATGATGGGAGATTTCCTCAGGACCGGACCCGGTGATGGCAGTGAGGAACTCTTCCTGCAGCAGGAGCAGCCTGACCCTTCTCTCTCCGATGCTGAGAGCAAGAGAGAGAAAACTGCCCCCACCCCTGCCCTTTACCTGCCCAAAACCTTGCGGTATCAGGTATCACCTTTTTCCCTCATAGAGAAAAACTCCCAGAGACCAAAAAAGGGTGTAGCCCCGGTGCTACACTTTACTAGCCATTCATATTGTTTTGGTCAAGCACCCATAAGTACCCAGCCATTAGTCTCCTAGCGACTTAGTGGGAAAAAATTCTATAGGGAAAAAAGAAAACCAAATCTAATCCCCAATAGGGACCCAAAAGATTTTTCTGTTGATTCCTTCTGCATTCCAAGTCACAGATAATTTCAATGGGTACTCTATCACAAAATTTTCCACAGGTGCAGTTTTGAAATGATGTAACTTCAGACTGCCTGACACTTCTGTTGGTCACAGGAAAGAGAGAACTTCTTTATGTATGAATTAAAGTAGAGCATATAGTAACGATCCCTGTGCGGGACCCACACTGGACCACTGAGTAGCTGAAGGACTGCAATCTGTGGAAAGGACACATGCTGAAGTACAGAAGAGTGTGAAGAGTTTTTGCCCTTAAAGAAGAAATGTGTGACAAAAACCACTTTTCACGGAAGGTATCTCTGCTAATGGCAGGGGTATTAGGGCTAGGAGATCTTTAAGGTCTCTTTGTTCAACAGACCCTAGCCCATCAGTCCAGCCTGTCTGGATCCCTCTTGCTGAGCTTTCTACCCTCCAGCATATCAACACATCTGCCCAGCTTGGTGTTGTCTGTGAACTTACTAAGGGGGCACTTGATGGTTTTTGTGGATTGGGGAAAGATGCTTGGGAATGCAGGAAGAGGCAGGAGAAAACAAAGGAGGAGAATATTCTTAACTTGGTGTATAAAAGGAGCTGGAAGGAAAATATGAAAAATTAAGTATGAAGAAAGTCAGAAATACAAGGAATCTTGGGTGGAATAATACAGCTGGGACTATTGTGCAAATGCTTTCGTGAAATTGTTTGCATGCCTAAACTTACACTTATGATGAGGACATTTTAATATTTATTTAAAACATTAAAAATTCCTGAACTTACCTTCTGAGCTTTTGCATTTTCTATCTACTTCTGTTTAAAAGCACTCTGACCACAGTGCTATTTTTAGATGCTTAAGTGGCAATCTAATAAGGCTAATTTTGCAGTCACAATGATTAATGTTCTGTATAAAATAACTTAGGTGAAGAGATGAATGCATGCATCAAGGTTAACCTGTCCCAGAATATTTAAGATAAGTTAAAAGGAAGGAAAAAAAGAATGAAACATCAGCAAAAAATGCAGTGCCTTAAATAAAATCTGTATAATTTTTGTGGGCAAACATTAAAGGAATTGTTAATGCCAGAATGGGTACAATATATATTGACATAGACCATATGTGGAAGAAGAAGCTAGACACATGCATTTAAAAAACGTGTGTTTAAAAAGGACAGTAAGATGCATTGAAAATATGCAAATCCATCAGCATGCAGAAGTAAATATTCTCAAGACTTAGACATTTACAGGTTATTTTAAATGTGTGTGCTAATGTTGCAGTCATTAAATTAAAAGCAGCTTTGGGAAACAAATGTGAATGTGTTAGGGATGATACTTTGTTATGTTAAAGATTACTGCTATGAAAACTATTAACTGCGTATTAGAATTAGTTTCTGGGACTGGTCCTAAGATTTTTCCAGATGGTTTCCAGCTGCATCATAAGCAATAGAAAAGCAGCTACAACTTTCTGTATTTGGGCAGTACAAGAGAAACAACCAGCAGTCAGTACTTTGCTTCTTCCTTTTCTGCACGTTTATTTAGTGAGTTTGTGCTATAAATGACTTAGCACTTCTATGATGTAGAAATCCTGAAAATTACTCCTATTATTTTGAGTTGTTTCTGTAAGTTAAAAATAGTGCTTTTTCATTAAGGTAGTTATTTTCTTATTCCTATTATAGTTATAATCCCTGATTATCTGTACTCCAGATATATTATCTCTACTCTAAATATATTGATGCTAGCACACCCTTTTTCCATTAAAATAATTCACTGTGATGAGTTATTTTGTATTGCCTTTACCTATTGGTTATCTTATAAACAATGACACTGTAGTATTCAGATGTATGTGGAAAATGCCATAGAAAGCATTAGAGCTACAAAAAGAAATTACTTCTTTGTCTCTCCTCTCAGGTGTTGGCCACTCTAGAGTGATATTGCACTGATCCCTATCATTCTCATTCTAATATGAGAAGCTTGTGCTTGAACACATATGCCTGCCTGAAAATGACTTATGATGGATGAGGAAAATTGTGCTATGGCTGGGAAAATATTGTCCCTATTTTCTGCAACAGACAGATTGTGTACTTGAAGAAATCAAGCTGTCTCTGAAGAAAGCATTTTATCTTTATAATCAGAGCAGAGTGTTTCAGTTTGCTCAAGGCTTATTGAGGAAGTAAGTAGTAGCAGACCACATATTCAGCTTCTCTCTTGTTTATTCCAGCCACTCTCTTTAAATATAGCAAAAATACTTTCAGAAATGGACTTCCGACCTAATTTGGAAGAATGACTCTGTCGTACATGGATTTGTTTTATGTCTAGTATAATTCCTGAGGTTTAAAGTTAACAAAGTGAAAGAACTGAATTTTTATAAAAGCTTTGGTCATTGAACTTCACAGAAAACTTCACATTATGTTGAGTATGTAATATCATTACCCTGGTATTGGGATGGTCATGCCATTTTAATAGTTCATGACTTATTTTAATGATGTATCATGTCTCCAACACAGTAATATTTGAATCATTTTCACATTCCCCTTTTAGACACTTAAATTTCTTTTTTTTTCTAATTTTTTAAAATTTGGTTTTTTTAAACAGTGCAACTACATAGTCCTAAAAGTATAAAATATGAATTTGGAGATGTAAGTGTGTCTTGAACTTGGCAGCTCCAACATACACTTAGATGCCCAAATGCCTATTTCAACTTTTAAGAATCTGATTTTTGCAAATAGTATTTCAGTGTTTTCAATCCAAATTTCATCTGTTACTGCTCTTTCTCTGTATCTGCATTTCAATAAAACACATGCCATGGCTAGTGATCTTCTCTTACATGACTGAACAACAGTTTTCAGGCTGCTGTGGAACTAAGATCTGCTATTATTCTTTTTTAGCTGTTGTGTTTCGTAAACACAGCAGAAGTCGCTTTTATTTCTGGTGCTGTCTGACCTAACATGGAATAAGAAATTGACACCCTGCTGTATGATCCAGCAACATCACACTTGCATCGTGGACCCATGCCTAAGCATTTCTTGGAAACCTAGACAACCATTGCCTCATAATTTGTTTATGTAGTTAAGGTTATAAATAATGGGTAAGAATTATCTTCTGAACACTTTCAGAATGCGGAGATTTTTTGGGAAAAAAAAATCTATTTCCAAAGTATTTTTCTTAATGGGCAAATACAGTTTAAGTATAGGGTGAGTCACAGAGTGGTTGGGGTTAGACAGGACCTCGGAGCTCATCTAGTCCAACATGACTGCTAAGGCAGAATCAGCTAGAACAAGTCGCACAGAATCACATCTAGGTGGATTTTGATTGTCTCCAGAGAAGGAGCCACCACAGTCTCTCTGGGCGACCTGTTTTAGTGCTCTTGCTTCCAGAGGTCTGGGGTACTTGAGGTTTGCCTCTGGCAGTAGAGACTAAACTGGAAAAGGCATTCAGTATCCTCTCCTCTCTGTGTCCTTTGTCACCAGGAGATCTACATCATTCTGCACCAGACCCACATTTTCCCTAATCTTCTTTTTACTACCAATGCCCTTGAAATCCCTTTCCAGATTTAATTCCAAATAGATATTAGCCTTCCTTGTCACATTCCAGCACACTCTAAAAATGATCTGTGTGTTTAAGACAGACACAAACACAAAAAGAACTTTTTTGAGATAGTGAATACAATTTCTGTTGATTTTTGAAGTAAAATGTTCATATACCTCTTACTGTAAATATTTTGTCATTATCATCTTCAGTTGATACTGATCTGACCGGTATCGTGGTAAAAACTGCACTCTGCAAGTTTTTTTTTGTTTTTTACTAAGATTCTATGTGATCATCATATCTTCACAGCCTTGGTTATGGCATAGAATTTACTAAAATTTTACAAACATGTCCTTTATATATTTTTGATTCATTATTTGAAACTTGAATCATGTAAGGACAAACAAGGTTAGTAATCTGTATATAAATACTGTGTACTTTCCTGTTTCTATATTTTAGGGCTTTTTCATAAATGGAAAGAAGTGTTATTCCTGGATATGTACTTAAATTGTAGCATCTTGCATTTCTATGCTGAATAAAGAATAGGTTTTATTCTCTATAGTAGACTGGTGTTTAACCAATTTAAGTCTATGTTTTCTGCTGCCAGACAGTGACATGTGCTACCACTTGTTTTAAAGGTTATAGGTAAGTAGGTTAAAATGAACTTTATTGCGTATTTCTTCCCTTGTATAAAACTTGCGAGACTTAAACTGTGTGAGGAATATTTCAGTGTGTTTTAAATAAGTGATTCAGCAACTATAGCAATACAATTCATATCTAATAAAGATTTCCCTGTGATCAGATCTATACTTTGAAAATTCAGTTAATACTTTATTCTTTTCCACTTCTTAGCTTACCTTATTTTTTCAAAGTCAGGTGGCCCTAATTAAAATATCACTGAAAAGAACTACCTTAATATGCCTCACAGAACCCTTTCCTCTATATAGGAACTTTTCTATATAGTTATCTGCGAGTATGCTAACGGGAATTCATGGTTTTTTGATCTTCAGATCTGAGTCAAAGTATCAGAAAAGTTTCATGAAACATTCTAATTTACAGCATTCAGCTTATTTTAAACAAAAATATCTCCTTTATCTAAAAATTTTATTTCCTATATCTGTTAATTTATCTGCAAGTTTTTCAGCAGGTTTCCTTCTGTGAAGCTCACATCTTTGAGCAGGAATTGAGCATCGAGACTTTTGGGGTAGAATTCAGTAACTTACGTAATTTTCAATAAAAAAATCTGAATTTTATTTTTACCTGTTAGATAAAGTTTTATTTGGGTTAGCAGGCAGGTCATGGATTCTATATATATTTTGTGGTCTTGCAATCACATTCGGTGTTGTGGAAAACATCAGAGAATTTCTTATGGGATTCCATGGAATTTGCAACAATCATCTTTTTTAACTGTCTGCACAGATTTTTCCGATAATTGCAACAGTCATTGTTATTTATTAAGATTATTGACAGGAATGTTTGGAGAAAAATGATGGTAACTTAACTGCATAATATCCTGAATCTGTATCAGGTAGTTGTAGATACTTTTGCTAACCCCTTAGTTAAGAGCTTCTGTGTTCTTAATGGAATACTAAAATCTAGGTGCTGTTAGTGTCTAGTCAGAGACACAAACTGGAGTAAGCACAGAATTTTTCTTCAAATTTGTGAGCTATTAACTTAGGCTTTATTCTCTAGCAGTCTTGTGATTGGAAAATAGAAAAACAGTGGAAAAATGTTTTTTAGCTTTTATGCATAGTTTTGCTGACTTAACTGATCATTTTGCCTCAGAGCTACATATATCTATATTAGCCTTGGCAGGGCAAGTTTTAACAACTCTATTAGTTACTTTTATGGATCTGTTTATCTGTTTATAGTCAGACATTGAATATATTACTCTTTCAAACAACTACATCTTTCAAAACTTAGAATGCATTATTCACCTCCAATCAGAAATATTTGGGCATTTATTCTTGTTAAGAGCCATTAACCATAACATTTCAGTCTCTCACAATTCAAATATGTAATGACAAATAGCCTTGAAAATTTTTATCCGTGGAATGCAAAATTTAACAGGTACGTTTAAAAGAGTTTTAGCATTTAGCATTAGTTGTTGCTAATTATGTTTTAATACCTGTTTGGTCTTAGTGTTTGTTGCTATTGTGTTGTTGTATGTGGTGTAGTTAAAAAGAGAAGTGCAAAGGTCAGGCTTCTCTGGCCCCTAGAAAAATTATTTTGAGAAGTGAAAGAAAGTGAAGACTTTCTGTGCTTCAAACTCTTCGTATATTGGTGGAAAGAGTTATCTTTTTTCCCCCTTGGGCCAACGAATCCACAAAAGCATGCAGAGGCATGTATAAAGCTACAGAAGAATAAGGCAAATAGTATTTAGACACAAGAAGAATATTATTAAGCCACAGTAGTCTTCGCTACTACCAGTCATCACACCAGTGTCTTCTTAAGGAAAATTGGCCCATGCAATTTTTTGTCAAGATTTAATGAATTGATAATAGGCTAATTAAGAGATGAGTTTATGTGATGATTTTATGAGAATGTGCTTGCTGCAATATTATGACCAGGGTAAGAGTCTGAATTCATTTGAATTTTGAAATGGGAGACCCAAAGATAGGCTTTGCTTAATGCAGGGGAAAGACTGAGATTTAAAGTAGGGATTTTTCTTGCTTTCTCACCAAGCAAAATCAATGAGTTGGGCAGGATTTTACTCCTTGATTCTGATGTATTTTGCCTACAGTGTATTTAATTAGCCCTGGCTGCATATGATTTCTTGAGGTTTTTCTTTTCTAAGGCCGAGTCTAGGTTTCAGAGGGCTATCACACTCATGCAAGTTGACTGTGAGAAAATTTGGACTATTCCACTAGAATATTCACCCATTTAAACTCTTCTTCATATCATAATTTTGTATTGATTTTTATAAAAGAAGGCTGAAGTAGGTCACAGATTAGAGATGAGGAGTTGCATATCTGGAGACTTAAATTATTCTATAAAACTGTGTGGCTTCATTTAACACATGAATTTATGATTAGGTTGGTCTTATGATGTCTTCACTGGTTAGACTCTCTTATGGAAAGTTATTTTAGTGTACTGGAAAAAGCAAAGGAAGTGGTCAATTTTGCTGTTGTTTTGGGGGGAGATTCCTTTTTCCTGTTAATGTCAAAGATTTTTCTTGTTGCATTGTTTCTCTGTTTTAGCTTGTGCAGTTATCAAAGGTATCTTTTGAATTTGAACAGGTGAGATGTTTTACTCAGGGCAGTAAGAGTTGTGGAAAGAGGGATTTGTGGTGATCTCAACAGCAAAAGCTTTCCCTTTCTTCTTAGCATTACTGAAAATTGCAAGCATTCTGGTTTCTCTTCTGGCCATCCATCAATCTTCATCACATTCTGGCACACAGAGTGGGTGGTGAGAGTTGAAAGAACTTCAGATTCAGGACAGCAGTTTTATCCTTAGTGTTTCTCAGACTGAGAAAATTGCCATCATGGATTCGGTTGTCCTATAATCTTATTGTTCATCAATAGTAGAGCGGTAAAGAATTGAAATTAGCAAATTAGTGAAGCAAAAATGTGTATATCTAATCTTACCAGGGTCTGAAGCAGTGTCTTTATCTACACATGACTGTCTTTGTTTCTACTGTTACAAGTCCCTTAAATTAGACATAGTGGAATGCATTCTAACCAGCCCGACCTGTGGGTGAATTCCATCTGTCCTGGTAGACCTGTGTGTGACTAAGTGGTGTAGCACTTAGTGGTCACTATTTCCCCTTTCCCGTCATTCTTTTGCTCATCCCTGCCTTCCAGCTCAGGGGCCTAAGTATCACCAGAACAAAGTCTTTGTAAGGCTGTACCTCCTGTTATAATCTTTCTGGGGAACAACATCAGTATATGTTTGTTCCAAAAATTTCTTCTAGAAAGCCATACTAGTTTAGCTCCGTATTATTAGTTATTTTCTTTCACTTTGCAATGGTTTACCTTTTGAAATAAAAATAGGTTATCTTGACAACTTAATCTTACTTTTATAAAAATGCTAGGATATGGAAGGTATTGGTAGCAAAATTTTTTGTTAAAAGCTGATTTCAATGTAAGTTACCATATTTGAGTGTGGCCTGTAATAACAACAATATTATTATGCCATACAAATTGTTAGGATGAATTTTATGCTCAAATGTCATAACTGAAAATCCAGTTACTTGAAACAGGTTATTGGAAAACAATAGATTCTGGCCAGCTGGTAATATTATGGAAATCTGTCCAGTCTTTGTTAGTTCAGTCCTTGTTTTGCAGGAAAGGTCTCATGGACAATTATACCTTTTAATAGTGAGAGGGAACAAGGGACAGACATATGTGCAGAAGATAAGTTTTCACATAAGAAAAGCTGCCCTATTTCCTATCTGTTGTTCAGCCTAAAAAAGAGCCTGTGATTTGTGTCCATTTATTATCTTCAACAGTGTTGAACACTGTATTTTATGAGCCTTCTATATTGGTCTTACATCCGTAGCTATCAAAAGAAAGTAAAACCCCCCCATGTAATATAGAAAAATGTGCCCACAAAGAATTCTGTACTGATCTTTTGTGTCTTCTTAAAAAATTTAAGTGGGTTTATGCCTTTCTCTCAGGTTTGTGTATGGGTCAGTCTGTTTGTTTTTGAATAATGTTTAAATGGACAAAACATCAAATACATTTAGAAAAAAATCCATGGATTGTTCCTGTAGGCTTTTTTGGTTGTTGCTTTTTTTTTTTTTTTCAAAAACCAATGATCACTACATAAAAGTGATGGCATGTAGCTGTGATATCAGTCTGTTAACAGTGAGACAGAAGTTTATGATATCTTAAAAATTACTAGCAGAACTGTCATAGCTTGAAGTTTGTTTAGCTATTACCTTTTGGTTTATTCATGGTAACAACAAATTGCTACCTTACTGTTAGGAACATTGCTTTTATTTTTAAAAAATATGTTGAATTAACAAGCATGCACAACATGGTTTAAAAAAATAAATAAACTTGTTTATCAGCATTTATGCAGAAATGAGATTATGATTCTGGTAAATAAAAGTATGCTAAAAATATTTGCATTCTACTTTCCATCTTCAGAAATATTAGACTTGAACAGAAACTTACAATTCTGAGGAAAGCAAAATATGCCTTTTTTCATACTGAAAGTATTTTGCTTTGAAGCCATTTAAAATGTCCGATTTATTAACAGACTAAAAGCTGTTACAAATAACAGGAGATAAAGTGGGCCCAGGTTTATTGTTTTGTCATATTTGCTGAAGGTGAGGCAGTCAATTTTGTCTTATATTTCCAAGGTTAAGATATGTAAACATTTTGTTATGCCTAGATCTTCAAATCCAGTAGAAGATTGAAATTTTTGAATTCCTGATATTTAACTGTAAGACTTTGCACAAAGCTTTCCTTTCATCAGAGTTATACTAATTTAATTTTAACTGAAATAGAGGAACAGCTTTGGATTATTTCTGTTTCTTTTCAGGAACTCTACCTAAACTGCAACATATATATACACACACGCAGGGTTCAAGCTCTGGAATGTAAGAATATATCAGTCATATCATTCTAAAAATGGCTTGAAGAAAAGTAGTATATGACCCCCAGTAATCTCTTGCCATTGTTCTCCTATGAAAACTGTTGTTTGTTTGTTTGGGTTTTCTAACTCATAGTGATCAAGAAGCTTTCCACAGGCTAGAAATAAACTTGAACCATGATTTCCTGAATAGGAATTCCAAAAAGCCTTAGACCTAGTGGACTCAAGCCTCTAATCCACTTAATTTTTTTTCTTAAGTGTGTTTGACCACAATATTAACTTTTCTTTTTATGTGTGTGATTTAGTAAATATTTTCCATATGTGAATTTGAAGTTTTTCTTCACTTAGCTTAAACAAAATTTTATTTCCTTGTTTGAGAATACAAATGACTTCCGTTTTTTTCTTGAATGACTGTGTTGTCTTGAGCACATTTATAGATCCCGCTGCGTGTAAATGTTTTCCTCTGTTCATAATATATCTTCTTTTAGTTAATAAACTTTTATCGTATGAGAGACATGAAAATTTTATTTTTCCTTACCTTTTAAATGCATTTTTAATAAAGGAATACTAATTCCGCTCCAATTATGTTAATCTCTATTTGTTGCATGATAGAATTGCACCTAGAGTTAGTTTTACAATTAACATGATGTGAAAAAAGCATGAGAAGTGGACATATACAAGACCATATATAAAGCCACATCCTTCTTTGCTACAGTTTTCTAGACAGTCAACATATCTGGTGGCAAGCGCTGGTTCAATCGAGAACACCATCAAGTTAGTGGAATGGACAGGTCAGAGGTGCCATTTACATTGGGAAAATAAAAATTCAGTTTGAGTGCAAAGAAAAATGTTTGTGACAGTTGCATTTCTTGGTTGACCAAATGTCTGCTCAAATCCAAATTGCCTGGTCAAAATCCAATGCTATTCTTATATTATTACACACAAAGGAAAATACTTGGCCAGAGGTACTTGCTGTTTCATTGCCCTAACAAGGTAGTTTCAGCAAAATGTTAAAATTCAATGCCAGTGACAAAGCATTACTGCAAAGCCCTGTACATAGGCTGATGTTAAATTTTAATGGTTTCTGGTTCTCCACCGACAGCATGTTAAAATCTATGCCTTGCCTACATCAGTTCCTCTTCTGTGAATCTACTGATTTTTCAAATGCCCTTCCTGTTTATGTCCATACTTCCTCCTACCTCTCCTACCTGACTGGACTGAATGACATTGTATGTGATAAATATTTTTTTTTGTTTGTCATATGTGTTTCGGGGGTCTTTTTGCTATTTTGTTTCTTTGGTTTTGTTCATTTGTTTGTTTTTGTTGGGGATTTTTTGTGGGGTTTTTTTTGGTTTTTTTTTGTTAGGAGTTTGTTAGGTTGGTTGGGGATATTTTTTTTGTTTGTTGTGTTGTTTCAGGTTTTCTTTATTTATATGTTCTAAAAAATGCTAAGGAAGTGTGTACATTTTTTATGGTTTTCCTATTCAAGGGAATAATTATAGTGTTTTCCTCCATCATAGGCAAACAATTGATAAAATGAACAGGAGATGGATCCCAGATCCATACTCTCATTTTCAAGTTCTTTATCACATATAGGAAAGCATACTCTATTAAACTAACCTGTCATCAGAATTGATTTCTTTCCTTGTATATATTTCTTTACTGTAGTGCAGTGCAAATTTCAGCTCTATATAAAAGAGCATTGATAAATAAAAAAGCTTTCTTTTAACCTTTCTTATGTTTTCACAACTCATTAGTCACTGAATCCAGACTCTCCAAATGATTAAATTTGGAGGGCTCCATTGGAGGCAACCTAGTTCAACCTCTCTGTTTGAGCAGAGCCCCCTGGAAAACCTTATTGAAGATTGTGTCCAGATGGGTTTCAAATATCTCCAGGGAAGGAGACTTCTCAACTTCTTTGGATAACCTGTTCCAATTCTTGGTGACCCTCACAGGAAAGAAGCAAAAGATCTGAATTCAAATTAATTCAAGAAGCTAAGTAAAGAATATTTTTCTCGGACTTGTAAAAGAAGAAAATAAAGAGGAAGGTGTATGTTAGGTCAACCCTTCTTTGAAGGTTAGTCTTGATACAATATTTACTTAATAGAGTGTAATTAATATTGGGGGACCTAAAAAATCTAGAAGGTGTTGATTAATTTTGTTATGAACACACACACACCCACCTACCCACACACACACACATATGCCTCCCAAAAATGAAAAAGCACCCACCACAAAACAAAAACCACTCAGAATGGTGTGGTTTATGTACAAGACTAGGTAGCGCTGGATTAAGGCAGTAAGAAGGATGGTACAATCAGGAGCAGGAGAGAGCTCATCATTCGGAGGAACTTCCTCCCCACCCCACCACCTCTCCCCGCTAAGATCAATCTAATGTAAACACCATCCCATTCAGTACTATTTTCCTCGTCCTTTTAGATACCTTTGGGACTTAAAAAACTGATACAGCTTCTTTTTACTTATTTTTATAGTGCCAGGAAAAATATTTTGGCCTATGATACATGATTCACACTAGAAATTTTCTTAGGCTTACTGGGATATGGAAACATTAACACCCTAGAATTCCAGAAACCATTCAAAATCGTTGGAAAATATGGGGAGAACTTCATATTTACATGCACCACGGTACAAATAGGTACACAGTCAGAACTTCAGCAAAGTGATAAAACTTCAGCTATGCTTATTTTTATCTGGTCTGTACAATTAAGCATTTTATTTGGGCATCTGCTGATGTATTCTTTCACAGAGTAGCAAGGCAGGTATTAAACATTTTTCTGTCTAGTTCTTTGGGGCTTTTTAGTTTTCATATTTCCAG